>JAWNME010000133.1:0-14135 GCA_035044385.1 Drosophila neutralis
CTAACGAGTCCACACCACAATACAGCCATCGACTGCAGGAAATGGCAGCCATGCATACCAGAATCTCACCGGCAAAGGGAGTAGAAAAAGCAGCAGAGACAATAAAAGTGCCGAATATAGATCTCGCTCAGTTCAGCATACCAGCAATGAACGCGGCAGCAGCGCGCACACGAGAAGAAAGCCGCACGGTATGGGGAACACCAACACCAAACCCTTCAAGGAGAGGATCCATAAATGATAACACAGCGCAGGAAACATCGTCAGAATACCCAAGGATAGCGAAGCAAGTCCGGGAATGGAATATTCGCTTCGACGGCACCACAAAGCCATTGGAATTCTTGGAACAGATCGAGTGGTCAGCGGAAACATATGGACTCAACCTGAATCTGATCCCCAGGACCATGCCTGAACTACTCCAGGGAGTGGCTCTGAAGTGGTATGTGGCCAATAACCAACACTGGACGAGATGGGGAACATTTGTCCAGAGTTTCCAGGGGTATTTCTTACCCATAGACTACTTCGAAAACCTGAAGAACGAAGTCACCCGAAGACGTCAGGGCATAAACGAGCCATTTAAGTTATACATGGTGGAAATGCAGACACTAATGCGGCAACTGAAGTACACAAAGAACGAACAACTGCACAGAATATACACCAACAGCCTCCCGGATCTACGCGCATACGCCAGACCAAATGATTTCACAGAATTAACGGAATTAATGCATTTGGCAGCCACGTTTGAGGAACTTGAAGCTGATAGGGAAAAGTTGAGACAACAGAACCGCGCAAAGCAGCCCAGTTATAACAACCCACATCGAATGCAAATAGAACCGCAACAGAGACGCATGCAACAGCCAAGGTACAACGCTCCACAGCAAAGGCAAGCACAGCCCCAACAGAGATGGGGGGAAACACCACAACGGTATATGGATCGACAACAGGTACGTAACATGCATCATCCCGAACCTGCGCCAAGGCAAAACAGGCCACAATTCATGACCATGACCGACAGTGGAGGAACGCACAGTCAAGCGCACAGAGAGAGAGACGAGGCCGATGCACGACCCAGACCAGCACCGAGGACAAGAAAGGACAAAATAGCGACACACATAAATAACCCAGCAATGGCCTGCAGAGGTTGCGGCCAGGAAGGACACCGTGCGAGAGAATGCACAAGTCCTATGCTGAATTACTGCTGGATGTGTGGTCGTATCGGAGTTCGGACGGCAGCTGTTGTCCGTCGGGAAACGGTCACCGGCATCCGTCACCAAGGGGCGAGCGGAAGCCGAACAGGCCAGCCCCAAGACGCTAATCGGCAGCCTGCGGTGCGAGGGAGCGCAGCTGACAGCGGTCGTAGAGATCGGCAACTGTCAGCATGAGGCTACGATCGATACAGGGGCCACGAGTAGTTTCATTAGTGAGAAAATAGCTCGGGGACTGTGCAACGTAGGCCGACGATGCGCAACCGAACGACGTGTCCGCATGGCAGATGGCCGAAACAGCGGAATACGGGAACAAGTCAGAGCAAACATCAGTCTCGGAAACAGTAGCATGGACATAAGTCTACTGGTACTCCCAGGTGTAATAGACGACCTTGTTCTCGGATGGGACTTTTTATCTGGCATGGGCACAGTACTGGAGTGCGCTGGACTAAAAATACACCTACCAAAACGGCAGGTACAAGAACAGAAAGAAGAAAGACTGTCTGTCGCAAAGACAGCCATACAAAAATTGGACCCGGACGCAGAAGTCGATGCGTTTTTGCAACGAGAGTTAGCTGCCTTTGAGAATATAAAGGGAACTTCGCCCATAACGGAGCATCGCATTGTCATGAGTGACGATCGGCCAATAAAACAGAGGTATTTCCCTAAAAACCCCAAGATGCAGACCGAGATCAACAAACAAGTTGATGAACTGCTGGCCAAGGGATGCATAGAGCCATCGAAAAGCCCGCACAGCGCACCAATAGTGATGGTCAGGAAAAAGACTGGTAAATGGCGCCTCTGCGTGGACTTCAGGCAATTGAACGCCAAGTCCATAAAAGACGCATACCCACTACCAAGAGTCCACCATATCCTGGACCAGCTAAGGGAAGCGCGATTTATCACGAGTTTGGACCTAAAGGACGGGTACTGGCAGATCCCGATGGAGAGGGAGAGTCGAGAGAAGACGGCATTCACAGTCCCGGGAAAAGGACTGTTCCAATGGAAAGTAATGCCATTTGGACTCCATTCGGCACCAGCTACGTTCCAGACAGCCCTCGATCGCGTGATTGGACCCGAAATGATGCCACATGCGTTTGCATACTTGGACGACATCATAGTGACGGGAAGACACGTGAAGAACACATGGACAACTTGAGAGAAGTATTCCGACGACTTAGAGCAGCGAACCTAAGGATCAACAAGGAGAAGTGCGATTTCTTCAAGAAGAAGCTGAAATATCTCGGTCACCAGGTCACGGAAAAGGGTATCCGCACTGACCCCGAGAAAGTAGCTGCTATCGCCGAACTGAAGCCACCAGGAAACGTAAAGGAGTTACGACAATATCTGGGAGTGGCATCTTGGTATAGGCGCTTCGTACCGGATTTCGCCACAACAGTACATCCACTAAACGCACTTCTAAAGATGGGCACAAAATGGGAATGGACCGCGGAGCGGCAGGAAGCATTCGAGAAGGTAAAGTCAAAGCTGACACAATCACCTGTGTTGGCATGCCCAGATTTCTCACGACCATTTTGCCTGCAAACAGATGCTAGCAACTATGGCTTAGGAGCGATACTGACCCAAAACTCAGAGGAGGGTGAACGGGTCATATCGTATGCAAGCAGATCTTTAAATGGTGCGGAGCGTAACTACTCTGCGACCGAAAAAGAGTGCCTCGCAATAATCTGGGGCATAAGGAAGCTACGACCTTACCTGGAAGGATACCACTTCACCGTCGTAACAGATCATATGGCACTGAAGTGGCTCAACTCCATCGAAAGCCCCTCAGGCAGAATTGCGAGATGGGCACTGGAGCTGCAACAGTTTGATTTCGATATCAAATACAGGAAAGGAAACCTGAATATCGTTGCAGATGCCCTATCCAGACAACCACTAAAGGATACATGCCGCAGAGTCTCAACGGTGGAAGACGCAATGGACCAAGCAAACAAAAACTGCCACTGGATCCAAAAGATGGGAACCACCATAGCCAAAAACCCCAGGAAATTCCCCGACTACATGGAGGAGGCTGGAAACCTGTACAGACACATCCCCCACAGAGCTGGAACAGAGGATGTGGCAGACTGGAAATTGTGTGTGCTGTAACGAACCTATTTGCTTGCCGGGCTACAGCTCAGTCGAGCTGTGGGTTCGTGCAACAAATTTATGAATTTGGTCGCGAAGTGATAATTGATAACACAATTCTTTATATATATTAAATTATTTATCTTGGTTTTATTTAATTCATTGAATACATTAATAATTGCACTAAATGTTTGACTGGTGACACTTCACTGAGGCCTTCTTGGTTTTCGGCAAGTGATCCTGTTCGGAAAAGCAGGTTCTAGGCACCCGTGCACCAGTTACAAGATTTGTGACTTTGCTTGCTCGATCGGTTATCATACGACACTCCTTTAAGCAAAAGGATTCGTGCGTATGCCGTCTGGACGCAGCTAAATTCGTGCACGTTCACCTTGTAACCGTGCAGGCCTCACCCAGTGGCACGACTTAAACGTGGCAAGGATCACTGCTTTAACTATTTAAGGACCTCGGTGTCCTTGTTGGTTTTGGGCTTGACGGCGTCAAAGGACTCGATATTCCCGGATGATGCGTCGTCCTGTTGATCTGCCCTCACTTGTACTTTTCACTTGCGTAGAGTTTTGCTCTATTTCCGTACTCGCGTATAATTTGACCAGAGCTTCCGCTTTGCGTGTCGGATCTCGTCGAACTCGCTTCCAGTGCGTTGCGGCGCTCTTTTTATAGGCCCGGTCGCGGCCTTTTGTTGGGACTGTACCAGAAATCACGTGATCGGCTCGGTGGCGTGATTTCTGGTAATTTTCCACTGCCATTTCGCTGTTGTCAACCTATGTCTGCCGATAGTGTGAGTATGGATGGATATATTGTGCCATCCATACTCCTCACACTATAACGGCGCATGTCTCGGTGGACATGTGTGGCAGACACGCTCAAACGGCTGACAACCTGCGCACGAAAGGGAGAGGACGAAAGAGAGCGAATTCGCCGCAACTGCAATCAGAGCCGGACTTTGGTCCGATGTGCAGCTGCTGTGAGGGGCGCATATAGCACAAACAAATATAAAAACATATATTTATATGCGGTCGCTATATGGCTCCTCACACTCCCCTCTTTCTTCGGCAGTGGAAGACTTCCACTGTCCCAACGGCGACGGTTGTGTTGATGTGTAGATGGTGTTGTTGGCTTCGCCAACCCGAGGGATGGGAAGCATGGTGTCGTCGTCATCGTCCGATGACTCGCCATGTTGCGTGGCTCTGTTCGCACCAGTGTCGCATGCCGGCGGCACTTGGCCTCAGATTACTCGATGTATATCGCGTATCTCCAAATAGCCCCGATAGCCAAAATGGCTGGCAATGGCCAGGCACACTCACCCATTCAGTGTCTTCCACTTGTCCAGATCAGACTCGAGGACAGATCCCAATTAGGGTGGCTCCTGTTGCTGCTCGAGTTGTGCTGCTTGCCTTTGCATCGGCTGCTGTCGCTGTCGTTTTGATTTGATTTAATTGCATTGTCGTTGGTGTCGCTTGCATTGCGCGTCATCCTCGCCAACTTATAACACAATTTTATTTGATTCCTTTTTTATTTCGTGTACCCACACGTACACACACGCCCGCACACGTACACGTACGCCTTACGCGTATCACGCGCACTATACAAATCACCAGATCGCCTGGACGCAGCGATCGTACTGACTTGTGTGCTTGATTGAAGCTTCCTTTTTACCTCATTATTACCCTCTCTCTCGGGTTGTTCTATTAACCGGTGCCTGTCTCAACACTAGTGTGCGTGATTAACCAACGGAATTTTGGTTTTGCGCACGCCTCTACACTAGTGTTTAAATCCGCTGTTGCTAAGCGCCAAACGAAACGTTTTCGGTGGTCGATGCACTTGTGCTCCTCATAGTGCAGGCCATTGTTGTTGTGCGATTCGTCAATCGAGGTGAGCGAACGTTTTTCGCTAGTCGCGGCGCTTGCGCTCTCCCAGTGCAACCATTGTTGTTGTCCGATTCGTCAACAACGATGTGCGAAACGTTTTCGGATCGCTGCGCTTGCGCTCTTTGGCGTGTGAGCAGTGTTGTTGCAAATTTACGCCAAAGCGACGAGCGGACGTTTTCATTGCTTGGAGAGCCTACAGTCTCTAGCGCTTAGGCTCTCTAGCGCTTACGCTCTCTAGCGTGTGAGCGGTGTTGTTCTTTCGGCGGTCGTTGCACTTATTCCCTTGAAGTGCAAGCGTTGTTGCCGTTCTTTGTCAGCGGTAAGCATAACGCTGTCGACGGCCGTTGCACTTTGTCCGAATGAACTTTAAAGCAGGTCATGGCCATCCTCTCTCGCTGCCATAGCTGTTGTCCACTCTTCGCAATAGCTGTGGCGTGTTAACTATTCGCCGCGTTCAGGGCTGTTTACCTAGTTTGGACCCGCCTCAGGGCTCCAATTACTATTTTATATTTTTTTTTGTTATGCTTGGTGTTTTTATTTTATTTATGTGTATATATATATATATATCTGTTTATTTATTATTATTTTTGTTATGTGTAGGTGTATACGACCTTTGTATACCCTTCCTTTTATTATTCTTACCCTTTCCTTTGGGCGTTTTCATTTAATTTCTCAGTATTTATTTTATTATTTTATGTATATAGGTGTATACGACCTTTGTATACCCTTTTTTTTTTATTCTTACCCTTTCCTATTGGGCGTTTGTTTTATTATATATTGTAACGAACCTTTTTAGTCCGTTCAGTTTTAGCTGGGCTAAAACTCAGCCGAGCTATGGGTTCGAGCAACAAATTTTATTTAGTTGCGTTTGCGACAATTAATAACACTTCGTATATTTAATTTAGGAGTTTTATTTGCATTTATTCTTAAGATTAGTTTTAACTATTGTGTTTTATTTCTCACTTAGTATTATTTTTACTACCGTTTACAACTTGCTCGTAGCTTATGATTATATCCCGTTCGAACTGTGTCGCACTCCGGTTAATCTTCCGCACTGTTGACGCGTAGTTTAATTTCGCACTCACTGACCCTTGGTGGTCTGTGACGCCCCCTTTTATAGGTCAGATCGCGTCGGTGGTTCGTCTCTTTTGGGCGTTTCTCGCCTTTCTGCTGACGCTGTACTTCCCACGTTTTCCCGCCGACGCTGCACTTCCCACGTTTTCCCGCCGACGCTGCACTTCCCACGGAGTACGGCAGCGGTCACCTGCTTCAAGGTTGCAGCCCACTGGTGTTGCTGCAATCGATGAAATTCGAGCAGCGGTTGCTTCTGCCCGATTGGTCGTTCCGTTTTCCCATGGTCTGCTGTGATCGCTGCGATTGGTTGGAATTCGAGCAGCGACCACCTATTTCGCGACCGCGGCTCACTGGGGTCTCACACTATCCGATGTGGAATGCGCTGATGGCGCACTTGCGCTCTCAGCAGCGCCAAGTGGTGGTGTCCGTTTTCCAACCGCTGGGGTAGGCACGTGTGCTCTTGCTGGAAATCGGAGCCGCGTGTGCTGTGGTTGCCTCTCCCAGGTTCTGCTGTGATCGCTGCCCACTTGGGTCTCACGCTATTCGCTATGGAATGTGCTGATCGCGCGCTTGCGCTCTCAGCAGCGCCAAGTGGTGGTGTCCGTTTTCCAGCCGCCGGGGTAGGCACGTGTGCTCTTGCTGGAAATCGGAGCCGCGTGTGTTGTTGGCCCACTGTGGTCTTCTTACGTAATGTGCTGCTCGCTGGCTGCAGGTGTTCTCGTCGTTGAACACCTGGTTGCAGTTGTTTTCGTCGTTGACGAAATCTGCTGACGTGGCGCAAGATCCAATGTCGTCTGCTGCACATCGTTTGGAGGGTTGCCCATAACGTATGTGGCAATTGTTGCGAGGGGCGCATATAGCTTATGTCAGTGCTATATGGCTCCTCACAATATATATATATATATTTATTTTGTTGTTATTCTAGGTGTATAAGTGTGAATCCAAATTTAGTCTTGGAGACACACTTATCTTCCCCCCCCTTTTAATTTTGGGGATTCAGGGACTCACCCGCCTCGTTGCTGTGCGGCTTAAAGTTGCTCACATGGGCCGTCCTTATCCGCTTATCCGCTGGACTTGACAGGTGGTGTACTTTCACCCACACCCTGTCTCCAATTTGGGGGTTCCATTGCCTGCGCTGAAGCTTGTGCCTTGCCTGGTCCTGAGAGTCCTCGACCGCGGCCAATTGACTTGCCTTATATTGCCGGACATATGCTCTTACGTCTCTATATAATCCTGGCCAATAGTAGCGCTCTGCTACCCGGGCTATTGTCTTTCGACTCCCCGTATGTCCTGCGGCGGCGGTGTTGTGGTCCTCCTTTAGGACTTGTGTCCTCTTGTCGGTTGGCACACACAATTTCCAGGCTTTCACATCCTCTGTTCCGTCTCTGTGAGGTATGTGCCTGTATAAGTTTCCGGATCTCTCCATGTAGTCTGGAAACTTTCTGGGATTCTTGGCGATGGTGGTTCGCATCTTCTGGATCCAGTGGCACTTATTCGCTTGGTCCATCGCGTCTTCCACCGTTGAGACTCTCCGGCATGTCTCCTTCCGGAGCTGTCGAGATTTGGCATCTGCAACACTCCTGGCTGGTTTGACTGTCTTTGCCATGCACAGTCTCTCCTCCTGCTGCTCTCGAATTCCCTTTCGCGGTATATTTATCCTCAGGCCTGCGCACTCCAAAACCGTTCCCATGCCTGACAGAAAATCCCATCCGAGAACTAAGCCATCGATGACTCCAGGGAGTATCAGTAGAGCAATATCCATACTGCTCCTGCCGAGTCTGATATTCACCTCCACTTGTTCTCGGACTCCGCTGTTCCGACCATCTGCCATGCGGACTCGCAGTTCGGTTGCGCGTCGTCGGCCTACGTCGAACAGTCCACGAGCTAGCTTCTCGCTAATGAAACTACTCGTGGCCCCTGTATCGATCGTAGCCTTGTACTGGCAGTTGCCGATCTCTACGACCGCTGTCAGCTGCGCTCCCTCGTCCTGCAGGCTGCCGATTAGCGTCTTGGGGCTGCCTTTCTTCGGCTGCCGCTCGCTTCTCGGTGGTGGACGCCGGTGTCCTTCTCCCGACGGACAACATACCAACGTACGAACACCGATACGTCCACATATCCAACAATAATCTAGCATGGGATTTGTGCACTCTATCGCACGGTGTCCCTCCTGGCCGCAACATCTGCAGGCCACCGCTGTATTATTTATATGTGTTTGTATATTGTCGCGTCTCGTCCTCGGGGCTGGTCTGGGGCCCGTGTCGGCTTCGGTTCTCTGTGTCTGGCCACTGTCCGCTATCCGCATAAGCCGTGGGCCGTCGTGCCTTGGCGCTGGCTCTATTTGGCGGTAGTGACGCAACTGTGGTGACTCCATATGTCGTCGTGGTGGCTCCCCGCGTCTCTGTTGAGGTTGCCTTTGCTGCGGGGCGTTGTACCTCGAGTGCTCCACGCGTCTCTGATGAGGCTGTCCCTGCCTCTGCTGCGGAGCGTTGTACCTCTGCTCCGTGTGGCTTTGCTGTCTCAATCTTTCTCTATCAGCCTCGAGTTCCTCAAATACGACGGCCAAATACATCAATTCCTCCAAATCGCTGAATTGATCTGGCCGTGCGTATGCTCGCAGGTCTGGTAGGCTGTTATTGTATATTCTGAGCAGTTGCTTGTCTGCCGAATATTTCAGTGGCCGCATGAGCGTCTGCATTTCCACCATGTACACTTTAAATGGCTCGTTCATAGCCTGACGTCTGTGATTGACTTCGTCCTTCAAGTTTTCGAAGTAGCCTCTCGGCAGAAAGTACTCTTGAAAACTTTGGATGAATGTTGCCCAACTCGTCCAGTGCCGGTTATTGGCAACATACCACTTCAGAGCCATTCCCTGGAGGAGTTCGGGCATGGCCCTGGGAACCAGATCCAGGTCGAGCCCATAGGTATCCGCTGACCACTCGACTTGCTCCAAGAATTCGAGCGGCTCCGTTGTGCCGTCGAAGCGAAAGTTCCACTCCCGAACCTGTTTCGCTACCCTTGGGTATTCTTGGGCCATAGTCGTCTCCGTGTGCTCGCGTCTTGATACCCTCTTTGATGGCTGTGGTGCCGATGTTTCCCAAACTGTGTGGTGGTTGTCTCTCGCGCGCGCTGCTGTGCTGGTTGTCGGTATGCTCAAATGCGCGAAATCCATTTCGCCCGGTCGCGGCCTTTTGTTGGGACTGTACCAGAAATCACGTGATCGGCTCGGTGGCGTGATTTCTGGTAATTTTCCACTGCCATTTCGCTGTTGTCAACCTATGTCTGCCGATAGTGTGAGTATGGATGGATATATTGTGCCATCCATACTCCTCACACTATAACGGCGCATGTCTCGGTGGACATGTGTGGCAGACACGAAAGGGAGAGGACGAAAGAGAGCGAATTCGCCGCAACTGCAATCAGAGCCGGACTTTGGTCCGATGTGCAGCTGCTGTGAGGGGCGCATATAGCACAAACAAATATAAAAACATATATTTATATGCGGTCGCTATATGGCTCCTCACAGTGCCAACCGGCAAGCGGACACAAGTTCTCAGCGAGAACCATAACACCACCACCGCAGGCCATACGGAAAGCCGGAAAACTACTACTGGCCAGGCTTATACAGGGACGTACGAGCATATGTCCAACAGTGCGAAATATGCCAACAGTATAAACCGAGTCAATTGGCCGCGGCAGGACACATGCTGACGCAGATACCTGAAGAGAGCCCTGGAGCACGGTATGTGCAGACTTCGTAGGACCATTACTAAGGTCCACCCATGGAAACACGATGTTGTTGGTCTTCATAGACCGCTTCTCGAAGTGGACCGAAATGGTGCCACTTAGAAGCGCCACAACAGCAGCACTACAAAAGGCCTTCAGGGAGAGGATTCTGGCACGATTCGGGGTGCCAAAAGTGCTGATCACGGACAACGGCACACAATTTTCAAGCAAGGTGTTACAACATTTCCTCGAAGAAATGGGAATTAAACACCTATTCACGGCACCCTACACGCCACAAGAAAATCCCACGGAACGCGCGAATCGGACGGTGAAAACAATGATCGCCCAGTTCAATAAGGAAAACCAAAGACGTTGGGATGAGGCGTTACCAGAACTAACACTAGCAGTCAACACCAGTGTCTCCAGCACCACCGGTTACAGTGCTGCCTTCAGCGAAAACGAAAAGAAACTAAAAGAAATTTTCGAACTGGTCAGGCGGAACTTGGAAAAGGCCTCACAGGACCAAGCAAGGCACTACAACCTACGCCGCAGGCAATGGAGCCCCAAAGTCGGAGATAAGGTGTGGATGAAACTACACCACCTATCGAATGCAGCAGATGGGTTCGCAGCAAAGCTAGCACCGAGATACGGAGGCCCGTACCAAATCGTGGACTTCACATCACCGGTGATCTGCAAGCTAAAAAGCCCGGATGACAAACGGATAAGGACGGCACATGTGAGCGACTTAAAGCCACACAGCAAGGATAGCGGTGAGTCCCCAGATCCCCAAAAATAAAAAAAAAAAATATATATATATATACAAAAAAAATATATATATAAAAATATATAAATAATATATACATAAGAATATAACAGAATAAGATAAAACGCCCAAAAAGAAAAGGTAATAATGAAAATAAAAGAGCAAGGGTATGCAAAAGTTGTATACACCTATATATAAAACATTGAGCATAACAAGCATAGAACCACGACCAACCTCAACATCCACTAGAGAAAAAATTTTTCAACGTGCACCGAAACACACCACTCCAATTGCCATTGCGCAACACATAGCACAGCGTGAGAAGTACCATGACCTACCTCTACGTCCACCAGGGAAAAGTGCAGCGGCCGTCAAAATCATAACAGCTCGGCGCCTGGTCGAAAACGGACACCATCAGCACCTGCACTGTGGATAGAGCAAGAGCAAGTGAAGCACCCAGACGCGGCTGGCAAGCAACAAAATTTTCACACGGGTGTCAAGACAGGCACAGGAACGCGAGCACGCATAGCCACCCAAAAGGGTATATAATGAGGCCGCCGGACGTACCGAACATCAATTCAACCCAATTACCAAAATGAACAACAAACAAGCTGCAGCCAACGCCACACCAAATCAGGGTGCGGGACCAATGGGAACCTCGCAACGAGTGACCAGGAGAAGGTGCGTATTACGCCTACGACGCCTGGTGCGCACAGCGCACACGCCGAGACGGCGATCAGGAACACCACAATGGCGGAAAAGAAGCCCACCAATCCGCAGCCGCCCAATAGCACGGGTAACCCCGATGCCACGACAGGAGGACTACGTCTACGCGTCGGTGTCTGACCCCGAGGTCGGGGACAGCGACGAGGAAGACTACGTATACGCGCCGGTGTCTGACCCCGAGGTCGGGGACAGCGACGAGGAGGACTACATATACGCGCCGGTGTCGGACCCCGAGGTCGGGGACAGCGACCTGGAGGACTACGTATACGCGCCGGTGGCGGACCACGAGGTCGGGGACAACGAAGAAGAAGGCATAACAAGCAACGACGAATACTCAATCCTCTCGGTGTCCGCCGTCCACCCCGACGAAGACACAACGCCCTGGGAGCCCATCCAAAACCCAGACGATGAGATAATGGTCATCTCATCCGACGAGGAGGACAAGCCGGACATCGAAGACTTTAACTGGTCAGAAGATGAGGACACCATCCCATGGGAGCCCCTCAAAAACCAAGACGATAAAATATTGATCATTTCATCAGACGACGAAGACCCAATGGACAACGAGGAGGTCATCACGATATCGTCCGATGAGGAGGAAGGCCCACAACCGAGCTCGGTCTCGGAAGAATACAAGCGAGTGTTCAGCGATGGACAATGGACCTACACTTACACCATGATACAACAGTGGAAGATGGAACATGGAAAACAAGGAAAACAATAAAAGTAAAACCAATATGAATAAATATAATTACAATGACAATTAAAATAAACAAAATGAAAATAAAAAAAAACAAACTTACGATTACAATAAAAACCCTACATATATATAAAGAAAAAAATAATATAAAAATTTTATAGCGAAGAAGTGGAAGGCTTCCACTTACCGAAGAAAGGGGGGAGTGTGAGGAGCCATATAGCACTGACATAAGCTATATGCGCCCCTCGCAACAATTGCCACATACGTTATGGGCAACCCTCCAAACGATTTGCAGCAGACGACATTGGATCTTGCGCCACGTCAGCAGATTTCGTCAACGACGAAAACAACTGCAACCAGGTGTTCAACGACGAGAACACCTGCAGCCAGCGAGCAGCACATTATGTAAGAAGACCACAGTGGGCCAACAGCACACGCGGCTCCGATTTCCACCAAGAGCACACGTGCCTACCCCCAGCGGTTGGAAAAACGGACACCACCACTTGGCGCTGTTGAGAGCGCAAGTGCGCCATCAGCACATTCCACATCGGATAGCGTGAGACCCAAGTGGGCAGCGATCACAGCAGAACATGGGAGAGGCAACCACAGCACACGCGGCTCCGATTTCCACCAAGAGCACACGTGCCTACCCCAGCGGTTGGAAAACGGACACCACCATTTGGCGCTGTTGAGAGCGCAAGTGCGCCATTAGCGCATTCCACAGCGAATAGCGTGAGACCCCAGTGAGCCGCGGTCGCGAAATAGGTGGTCGCTGCTCGAATTCCAACCAATGGCAGCGATCACAGCAGACCATGGGAGAGCGGAACGACAAATCAGGCAGAAGCAACCGCTGCTCGAATTTTATCGATTGCAGCGACACCAGTGGGCTGCAACCTTGAAGCAGGTGACCGCTGCCTTAACCCCAACGAATGCAGCGTCGGTTGGAAAACGTGGGAAGTGCAGCGTCGGCGGGAAAACGTGGGAAGTGCAGCGTCGGCGGGAAAACGTGGGAAGTACAGCGTCAGCAGAAAGGCGTGAGAAACGCCCCAAAAGAGACGGACCATCTACGCGATCTGACCTATAAAAAGGGGGCGTCGCAGATCACCAAGGGTCAGTGAGTGCGAAGCCAAACAACGCGTCAACAGTGCGGACGAATATAACCGGAGTGCGACACGGGGTATAATAATAAGCTACGAGCGAGTTAAAAACAGTAGTGAAAAATAATACTAAGTGAAAAATAAATACAACAGTTAGAACTAGTCTTAAGAACGAATGTAATAAAAATCCCTAAATTAACATACAAAGTGTTATTAATTGCCGCAAACGCAACTAAACAAAATTTGTTGCTCGAACCCATAGCTCGACTGAGTTTTAGCCTAGCTAAAACTGAACGGACTAAAAAGGTTCGTTACAACTGGCGCCCAACGTTAGTGGTTGCGATAATTGATAACATACAGTAATAATAAAGATATAAGCAATAATGGTTCGCGCATGGGTATACACCCTCAAGAGGGAGGAAGTGATAAAATACGCCGAAGAATTTGAACTGCCACTTCGCGGGACATTAGATGAGCTGCGGCGACAGTTCGGAGAATGGGCGATGGCTAACGAGTCCACACCACAATACAGCCATCGACTGCAGGAAATGGCAGCCATGCATACCAGAATATCACCGGCAAAAGGAGTAGAAAAAGCAGCGGAGACAGTAAAAGTGCCGAATATAGATCTCGCTCAGTTCAGCATACCAGCAATGAACGCGGCAGCAGCGCGCACACGAGAAGAAAGCCGCACGGTATGGGGAACACCAACACCAAACCCTTCAAGGAGAGGATCCATAAATGATAACACAGCGCAGGAAACATCGTCAGAATACCCAAGGATAGCGAAGCAAGTCCGGGAATGGAATATTCGCTTCGACGGCACCACAAAGCCATTGGAATTCTTGGAACAGATCGAGTGGTCAGCGGAAACAT
>JAWNME010000134.1:0-37772 GCA_035044385.1 Drosophila neutralis
TATTATTATAAAAATATGGTTTATTTGGCATTAATTAATCACACTTATAATTCTGCCTAATGTTTGAGTTTGTTTCTTCGACAATTCACTGAGGCCTTGGCTTGTTTCGGTAAGTGGTCCTGTTCGGGAAAGTCGGTTCTAGGCACCCCGTACACCAGTTACGCAAGACTGCGGCTTCGCGCTGCTCCGACAGCTTACCAAACGGCACCCCGTTTGACCAAACGGATTTCGCACGTATACTGTCTAACGCAGGCTTGTTATCGCACGCTTAGCTTGGAAACTATGTAGGCCTCACCTCGTAGCACAAGTTAAACTTAGCAAGGATTCACTACTTTATCGTTTTATGGACCTTAGTAAAAGTCTTCACTTGCTGTTTATTTCTCTGCCGCACTCGCGGAGGTTTTATTCGTAGCTCCCGCTTACGAACCTTGTTTTGAAATTATTGGGCAGCGTTTCCCCTTTTCACGTTGGTATCGAACGGAACTCCGTCAGAGGTTCCGCTTTGCGTATCGAATCTCGCTCTACTATTCGACAGAGGTTCCGCTTAGCGTATCGGATCTCGCTGAACTGCCCTCAGTGTGTTGCGGCGCTCTTTATATAGGCCGGGTCGTGGCCCTTTTGTCGGGACTGTACCAGAAATCACGCGATCGCCTCGTTGGCGTGATTTCTGGTAATTTTCCACTGCCATTTG
Source organism: Drosophila neutralis (assembly GCA_035044385.1). Lineage (NCBI taxonomy): Eukaryota > Metazoa > Arthropoda > Insecta > Diptera > Drosophilidae > Drosophila > Drosophila neutralis. The sequence continues at coordinate 692 of JAWNME010000134.1, forward strand.
CTGGCGCCAGCCTATGTCTGCCGTTAGTATGAGTATGGATGGAGATATTGCACTCGCAATACTCCTCACACATAACGGCACATGTCCTGGTGGACATGTGTGTCAGACACGCTCATATGGCTGACAACCTGCGTGCGAAAGGGAGAGGACGAAAGAGAGCGAAATCGTCGCAGCTGCAATCAGCGCCGGACTTCGGTCTGCTGTGCAGTTACTGTGAGGGGCGCATATAGCACACAGAAAAATATAAACCTGTATATTTATTTGCCATCGCTATATGGCGCCTCACAATAGAATACATAAAGCTAAACACAGTACTTGTGTGACCATAGCAATAATATTAATCAACGTAGCGATATTTATCATTGCCGTTAAAATTCAAACGTATTTCAACAATATATTTTTTCTATTTTTAAAGATTTATAATCATCATGACTTTACAATTTAACAAGAAAAGTTAACTCCTCAAATGAAGGAACTTACAATATATATACACACATAAGCGCATCCATCAAGATTCCGTTTTTTTTTTTTTGTACTGAATCTTCTAGGACAAAGCCTATCTGGTGGTGTACAGGATCAACAAATCAGAGTGCAAACTTACGTGACTCTCAGCGGTGAAAGGCCTTCCAACGTGGACGTCCATTTGCCTTGGTAGGCAGTCGGCACTTTGTTATTCGTTATTGTTGTTTTCACCTCCACACACACGAGATTCGGTTGTCACACCGTTGAATATCCACATTTATATATATAATTACGTTTTTGGGGAGTGCTGTACCGGCGGCGCCAAATGAAGAAACTGACAACGGGTTTTTAAGGATAATATAAATTTTTATTTAAAAGAACAGACGTCCTCTCCGCTTCACGTACAAAATCACTCTCAACTTATGCTAGTGGTTTATTTAAAATGAAAACTCGCATTTGCCTCTTCTGCGATGTTGCAGCTGTGTCGCTGCTATCCTATTGGTGGAGGTGTCGGATGGCCCGCTTGGGTCTGGCGATGGTCCACTTGAGTTTTATGCTAGCTCTTTTGTAGAGTGCACTGACGGAGTCTAATCCGGGTGGCCCACTTGAGTTTTAGGCTAGCTCGCTTGTAGAATGCACTGACGGAGTCTAATGGTGGTGTCGGTTGTCCGTTTGGGTTTCACGTTAGCCCACTTGTAGAATGGGATAGGTGTTGTATTACATTTTTGGTTGTGATCGCTGGTTCTGTTTGTAATTTGTTTATGTGTATGCTGAGGCGTTTCTTGTGCACTGCTGTTGCGGTCGCAGTGTGCGTGGACATGAGAGATCTGCGTGATCTGGATATGTCACTATATATACGGCTAGTGTTAGAATTTGATTTTATAGTTACTGGTGTAAGAAAAATTAGTTTTATGAATTTTTTTTTTTTCTTATTTCATTGTTCGCACTTGTCCTTTTGATTCACATGGTTGAGTGGGCTAATTTAATTTCTTTCCTTAAATTTTTAAACTTAACCAAAAAAAATACAACTAAACTTAAGCCACGTGAACGAAAGAAAAAAAAACTTTTAGCGTTTATACTGCACAACCCTGTACTTTGGGGGTTATTATTATTATTATTATAATTGGGGATATTTAGCATAGCTATTGTGCCCCCTTACTGAGCCTACAGCTCTTCCGTCAATCCCAACTCTTGCACGAATGCTAGAATCTTTGTTGGGTTGAGGGTTTCTATGTCCTTGGGCCTCATGATATGTTGCCCTAGGATGCTGCATCTTTTCCTGGTTAGGGCGCCGCATTCTGTTAGGATGTGCGTCGAGGATTCCTCCTCGTAACCGCAGAACCTGCATGTATTGCTGCTACAAATACCTAATTTGGTTAGGTGACTTCTCAGTCTACAGTGTCCTGTCAATAGACCTGTGAGTATTCTGAGTCTATTCTTCCCCATGGATATAATTTGCTTAAATCGCTTTTGATTATAGCCACCTAGGAGACTTCTGGCTTGTCGGAGTCCTGGTGTTTCAACCCAGCTCGTTCTCGCATCAGTCTTTCTTCAACCCTGATATATAGCCGTATTGTGTGTCTACCAACGCTACAATACGGTTCAGGGCCTATCATGGGCTCTCTGCCCCCATTTTTGCTTGCTTGTCAGCTTCTTCGTTCCCCGATATGTCCCTGTTTTGTGGAGGCGCTTTTTTGCGGTCACCTATATTTGAGCCAGCCGCTGAGCTGGTGTTTGAGTTGAGTTTTAATTTTGTATGATTATTTATTTCTTATTTCATTTCAATTTTCACTCTATTCGCTAATATTAAATTCACAATATATTTCGTTTAAAGCGATGCGCGTGTTTCGCTTGTATGTTTGTATGTATGTAGGTTTGTTTGTATGTATGTATGTGTTTATGTTTTCTTTGATGCGCGTACTTCACTTGCACATGCACAGTCGACGCGAGCTAAATCGAGAGTGTGCGGTGAACTTGCATGTGCAAGGTGAAGATGAAAGAATGGCAAATACAAAACCCAGGGATGGGCATGCGAATTACGTTACGCAGCTACGTTACTTATCGATACTTATAATTGATATAATTAATTGTCTGTTGGCTGCTGCTGCCTCCGACATACTCCCCCCGTTGAAAGTCCAAGGGTTTCAACCGATTTGGTTCCAAGGGGCAGAACAGCGATCTTGCCAACGGCTCTTTTGACTGTGCCAGCTGCAGTTTTAATTATTGCAACTCGCGAGACGCCGTCCTTTCCAGTAATGGTGCTCTCGACCCGGCCAAGACGCCATTGGAGGGGTGGCACGTTGTCATCCTTCAGCACCACGATTGAGTTGATCCTCTGGTTAGGCGTCGATGAGCACCAGTTTGAGCGTTCTTGAAGCAATGACAAGTAGCTGGTGCTCCATTTGCGCCAAAATGCCTGCTGCATTTGACATAAGCGCTGCCAGCGACTTAGGCGATTGATGTCGAGATGCGTTAAGTCGGGTTCTTCAATTGTGGCGTATGGAGATCCAATCAGGAAATGCCCAGGAGTGAGAACTTCTAGGTCGCTTGGATTCTCTGAAATGGGACAAAGAGGTCGTGAGTTCAACATTGCAGAAATTTCGCATACAAGGGTTCGAAGCTCGTGAAATGTAAGGACAGAATTTCCAACGACGCGATGGTGCTTGGCAGATTTTACCGCATCCTCCCACAAACCACCAAAATGAGGAGACCGAGGCGGAATGAAATTCCATTTGATTCCGATCGAAAGGCAAGAGTTCGAAAGCTCCTTAATATGAGGGTCGCTCAAAAAGACTAGCCCCAACTCGTTCAGCTCATTCCGTGCTCCAACAAAATTTGTTGCATTGTCGGACCAGATTGAATTGGGTTTGCCTCTGATGCTGATGAATCGCTTTAGTGAAGCGATGAACGATGCGGTTGATAAGTCCTCAACCAATTCCAAATGTACTGCCTTGGTGGCAAAACAAACGAATATTGCTATGTAGCACTTTGTGGGCGGCTTGTTCCTGACTTCTGACTTGATAAGGAATGGTCCACAAAAATCAATTCCAGTTGTGCAGAACGGGCGGCCTGGTTGCACTCGATCTGCTGGTAGCGGTGCCATGATGTGCTCGAGAAGCTTGGGCTTCATTCGAAAACAACGAATGCATTTGCCGATGACTGCTGACACGGTTTTTCGCCCGCCAATGGGCCAAAATCGCTGTCGGAGTGCGGCCAGCAAGCTTTGTGGTCCACTGTGCAGGAACTGGCGGTGAAAATGATCGATGATGGCGATGGTGACGGGGTGCTGAGCTGGCAGAATTATTGGGTGCTTTGCCTCGTAATCCAAAAACGAATTCTGCAGACGCCCGCCAACGCGAATTAATCCGAAGCTGTCCATAATCGGATTTAACGATATAAGTGTTGATTTTGATGCTACAACCTTCTTTGCGAGCAAATCCTTGTGTTCTTCGGCGAAGTGAACCATTTGGATTCCTCTAAGTAGAAGATGTGTGCCGGCCTTTATGTCGTCGACTGTGAGTGGGCCTTTGGAACGATCTTGATCATTCGTCTTGACCTGAGCGAACCTGTATATGTATCCAAAGACTCGTTGCATCTTGCCAAAGGAGTTTTGGTACTTGCATCTGAACGATATATCAAGCTTGTCCGTTAGAATTAAGGCATGACGACGACGTTCGGGCAGATCTGAGCGGGTAGGAATGTCTGGCGGCCAATTATCAGTAGATGAGCGCAGAAAGGCAGGTCCTTCACGCCAAAGGGTTGATTCCGAAAGTTCGAGTGCTCCGCAGCCACGCGATAGTATGTCAGCTGGGTTCAAGTGGGTAGGAACGTGGTTCCAAATCATCCCCTTCGTGCGCTCCTGAATCTGAGATATTCTGTTGGATACAAAAATGTTAAATTCAGATGGAGCTTGTCGAATCCAAGAGAGTGCAATAGTCGAGTCAGACCAACAATAGAACCGACAAGGGTGCGGTGCGCATTGAGCGATGTTGGAGACGAGCTCTGATAATAGATGCGCAGCGGCTAATTCCAGATTGGGAATTGTAAGCGTTTTTAGTGGTGCAACTCTTGATTTGGAGCATAGGAGATGAGAGGAGTAGACACTCTGCGCTTCTGATCGCACGTAAACACAGGTGCCGTATGCGGCTGAGCTTGCATCGCAGAACGCATGTATTTCCCATGATGAGTGTGGCTGCAGAACCAAACGAGGGAATTTGAGCGTACCAGCTACGGCTATTTGGGAGATGTGCTCAATCCAGGCAGAGTGTAGAGACTGAGGAAGGGCTTCGTCCCAATTGAGTTTGTCCTTCCACAGCGTCTGTAAGAATATCTTTAGTTTGGTGATTATAGGAGATATTAACCCGAGGGGGTCGTAGAATTTGGCGATTGTGGCTAGTATTGTACGCTTGGTTACAACGTTGCCGGAGAGAGTAGACAACGGACTGAATAGAAGATAATCAGAGTTGGTATCCCAAGCCAGACCCAGGGCCTTCTTGACATCGGTTCCATCGTCGAACTTCACCATTTTTTCGCGGTCCGCTTCCAGCTCGCCATCCAGAGCTGTTTCCTCATTTGAACACCATTTTCGAATTTCAACAACTTCTTCGATGGTGTCGCCTCCAGTAATTAGATCATCAACGTAGAAATCCCTTCGAATGATTTTTGACGCAAGGGGTAGTGAGTTTTCTTCGTCGTAAGAAAGCTGTTGCATAGCTCGAATAGCTAAAAATGCCGCAGGCTTTGTTCCGTATGTAACGGTGTTTAAGGTGTACACCTGGACTTCGTCGCTCGCCTTGTCGCGCCATAGGATGCATTGAAGGTATTGGTCTGGATGAATGACGCGAACACAGCGGTACATCTTGCAGATGTCCCCGCACAAGGCAACCTTATAAAATCGAAATCGAAGTAATGTGGTGAATATCTTTGGTTGTATGGATGGTCCTGCAAACAATAAATCATTTAGAGAGAGTCCAGATGTGGTTTTTGCGGAGCCATCAAAAACGACTCGCAAATTGGTCGTGGTGCTATCAAGCTTCTGCACGCAATGATGAGGTAAGAAATATTGAGGTACAGCAGATTGTTTGGAGGCTAATGACATGTGTTTCAAGTCAATGTATTCCTTCATGAATGCAACGTACTGCGACTTTAGAGATGCATTTTTGGCCAATTTCGATTCGAGTGCATTGAATCGACGTAGGGCACTGTTGTATGAATCCCCAAGCGCATCGAAGGGATCCTTGGCTTGGAGCCGAACTGTGTACTCGCCTGATTCAAGACGCGAATAATTGCGGAGAAATAGTTGCTCACAAATTGTGTCCTCGTCCGACGGCATATCTGCAGTGCCGCAATTATTGTCTATTTCCCAGAACTGCTTGACTAAATCGAACAACGGTTCCGATTCCGCATGCTTGCTCGCTGCCGCTAGAGATGAGTGTTTGGGAATAGAACAGGCTCCAGAAACTATCCAGCCTAGTTTGGTCTTCTGAAGCGTGGGTAAATGATTTGCCAGTCGAATTTGCCCAACGCAAAGCAAGTCGAAAAATATGCCAGCGCCAATCAGCATATCGATCCTTTGACCTTTGTAGAAGAGTGGGTCGGCGAGATGGCAGTTTCTGGGTATTTTCCATCCGGTGGTATTTATGTCGAAGTGAGGCTGATAATCAGTTATCTTTTGGGTTACGACTGCAGAAAATGATCCTTGATAGGAGCCAGTAGCTGATTGCGCAACGATGTCAGCTGCTTTGTTGAGCGAGAGAGAGGATTCGCCTATGCCTGATACCACCATATTCGAGCGGCGTGGTTCCAACTGAAGCTGGTTGACGAGACGAGTGGTGACAAAGTTGAGCTGCGATGCTGAGTCCAGCAGCGCTCTGCAAGGTACGAAGGTGCCAGATCGATTTCTGACAAGTATGATGGCCGTTGCGAGCAGCACGTAGTCGTTCTCGTGATGTTTCAGGGCTCTAGGTGGCGATGTGGGTAGGGAAACAAGTGATGCGCCTTGAGCACGCGTTGTGTCGGGCAGCTGAGATGCGGCAGAACTTGTGCCCCAATGTAGCAATGAGTGGTGCTTCTGCTGGCAATGTCTGCAGTGACCAGATTTGCATTGATGTGGACTATGCCCTTTGCGAAGGCAGTTAATTTAGAGGTGCAGTCCTTTAGCTTCCCTGTAGCGAATGGTGGGAGTTAAATTTGTGAATCGTGTACATTTTAATAAATCATGATCAGCAGATTCGCAAAAGGCACAAGATTGAGCACTGTTGACAATTAGTGTGTTGCGCTTTTGTACATACGATTTTCCCACATGTGTGCTGGCCATAGCAAAATTCAAGTCGGGCGATGGGCGCCAAAAATTCTATGACGCTGATCACTCAAAATTCCAGTCTCGCGATCGGGCACCAAAAAAAATTCTGTGGCCAACTGTAGTATGATAGTAGTGGAAGGTTGTTCAGATGGAAGGAAGGAACATAGTATATTCTCCACTCGCCGGAAATATTCAGCTGTTCGGGACCCGTCAACGAACTAGCTCTGTTCGGGAATGTGGGCGGGGTTTTTGCTGACCTATCTCGGCACACTACGCGAATTTTAATTTATAGAGTCCCTAAAGGCCCTATTGGGAAATTCTTACGTGAATTGACCCGTCCGGTCAATCAGAATTCAACACGACAAAAAAAAATTAAACTCAAAAAAAACTAGAAGGAGATTTAGGAAGACGGAGAAGGGGGGGGGGAACCAATGATACGGCGGTAGTCACGACGGCGGTGTGGTCTAGGTGTCATTCGACACACACCTTCTACACCCAACCCGACCATGACCTGCAAGGGTAAATGTGATTGCAGGTCCCCTTGTGCAATACAACTCAACTCATTCCCCTACAATCCCATGACTAGGAAGATTAAGAAAGAATTTAGGTTTTCATCATGTCACTTCAAACATTATAATTTTTAATGAAAAAACTTAAATCTCAAAAAAAAACTAAACTAATGGGAGAAAGTTAACCTTATTGGGTTACATGGTTGCTTAAACTAAATATAATCTCCAATAGGGATTGTAGTTATGAATATATATTTATCGATAAGGATTGGAGGGGAAGTAATTGGCAGGCTTACAGTTACTTAACATTCAAAGTGATTTCATTTTACTTCATTTTTATCTTCTGTTCTTATTTTTTTTTCTTGATTTTGTTAAAAGAAAATTTTTCTTTATGTAAACTTTATGTACTAATAAGAAGAAATGGTGGATTAAAATTTACACATTTTTTTTTTTAGTGATAATTATATATATAATTTTTTTTTCCAGTGTGGTTGGCGGAAACTACTTTTAATCCTAATGTTATTCATTCTTTCTTGTTATTTTGCGTTCTTATTTCTCGCTTTCTTTTTCTAGCACATTTTTTCTCAAAACCAATTCAGAGCACTGCTGTGGACAAAGTATTAATATTTATAACGTAATAGGCATATATATGTATGTAAAAATTCTGGATACGGTATGGATAAATTAAATGAATTTCAAACTTCTGTTTACCATTATGCAAAGGTTTTACGTTAAATGTTTTTCAAAGCAAAAACAAAAAGAGAAAAGCTCAAAGCACAGGGCAAAAAAAAAACAGTTTTAAATGCACTGGCAACAGTTAAGCGGACGTCATAATCTCAATCTTAAACAGAAGAGAGATCGAGAGCTTTCGAGCTGAGAGTATCAACGCAGACGCGGCTCGCTCATTTTTTTCTCTCTCTCACTCTCTCCGTTATTTCTTTTCTTGTTGTTTGTCCACGTGCAAAAGCTTGCGCTGGCCTTTGCCGTGGGACCAACAACACAAAACTCACCCAAATTACTCCACGATGAAGGCCTCCTCGTAGACTGCGTTTTGTTTTCGTTCGAAGATTGAGTTATGTTTTTCTTTATATACATTTTTTTTTTGTTTTTGTTTTTTTTTTGTTTTTGTTTTATTTTTGTTTGGTTAAATTTTTCAATACCGGGACCAGAGGCGCGGTATTATGCACTGTAGTGTTATATCAATTGTCTATTACCTCGTGAACTTTGTCCACGGGTTTTCCACTCACGCACAGTGAACTGAATTGGTTTGAAAAAAAAAATAAACTAAATTTTCTTATGATTTAACCACTGTTCTGGATATGGATACAATTCTGCGCTTTCAGCAGAGCTTGATATCTGTTATATGTTTTTTTGTTTTTGTTTTTTTTCTTTTTGAAGTATTAGTTGATGATTTGATGAAGACACGAAACTTTTGGTGTGGTACCAAGAACACACACACAAAATGTTTTACTGCCAGGGAACAGTCCGAGTGTAGCGTCGGCTTCCTCCGCCTTGGTGTTTCCAAATCTTGTGGTTGGGGGTCTTCAATTTTGCCGGCACCGGTTGCGTAGGTTTTAATCACTTGGTTTACTCCAATCCCCTTTCAGCCGTGGATGGCTTCACAGGATGTGGAGTTGATTTTTCTGCACTTTTGTTACAATATTAAAATTTCCAATTTGGCCGACTTAAACCAGACACGTCTATTTGTTTCGGAACCTCGCACAGAAAAGGCGGAAATGAGAGCTAAGAAGCAGAAGCTTCTCGCCCGCACCGCTGTCAACAGCTGATAACAACAGATCAAGGTTGCATTCTTGATGCTCACAGCTGACCTTGGGGCGCGTGTCCGAATATTTGAATGCAATTTTAAACTGTCATTCAATGGACTACGGGGCCATTACACCACCAGATAACTCTGGCGAATATCACGAGTCAGATTAGCTGGAATTAGATTCGGATATCTTTTGCATGATATGTGCCGATTTCCCGTCCTTGTAGGGTTTCTAGCAAATAAAAGGCAGTTCCAATCTTCTTTTTAATTCGGCATTTTGTGAATTGCGAAGCGAGTTTTTTGTTAAAGTTGTGACGAAAATTACTCAAGTTGAAGTTTCTTCGAAACACTTCTTGACCCTCTCGGAAGGAAACTGGTTTAGATCTCAAGTTATACTGATTTCTATTCCTTTCATACGCTTTTTTACCGTTTGCCTTGATTTCTTCTCTCAACAATGCTAACGTATCTTCCCTGCTTAAGTTGACTGGCTCTTCTACTAAGGACAAACTCTTTAGCACTTTATAATCCTCTCCATGAGTAATCATATCTATACCAAATAACGCCTTATATGGAGAGCATCCTAACGATTGGTGCAACGACGAACGGAGTGCACAAGAGATCTGAGTAAGATATGCACCCCATTCTCTTTGATCTATTCGAATATACAACCTAATTGCGGCCAATAAGGAACGATTTACTCGCTCAGCTGCGTTGCTCTGAGGCGAATAAAGGGCCGTAAACATGCGACGAATGCCATGTTTGGTCATCAACGCTTCGAATTCCTTAGCTTTAAATTGTGACCCATTGTCACTGATCACTGTCTCGGGAACTCCAAAACAATGAAAAATGTGTTTATGTAAGAAATCGGTGATTGTCGAAGTAGTAAATTTCTTCAGTGGACATAGCCAATGGTATCTACTAAAATGATCAAGGACTATTAGCAGGCCAATATGCCCCTTCTTACTCCTAGGGTAGGGTCCAAGTATGTCTATGTACAGCTTTTGAAAAGGCCGACATGACACGCTTTGCTCCCCCATTGGCGGACGAAGAATCGCATTGGGCGCTTTAGTCTCCTTACACTTGTCACATTCTCGGATAAACGTTCGTACGTCTCTTGACAATCCCGGCCAAAAGAAATTTCTACGCAAACGTTCAATTGTCTTCTGCATTCCTCCGTGCGCCGACAATACAGTATCGTGGGCTTGACGAATTGTACACAAGCGCAGACCCTCGGGTATCCACAACTTCCAAGCCCGCGAGTCTTGTGCAGAATCTCCGGTGGCATGTTGGGTACGAATATAGACGAACTTTTCGATAACCCGTACATCTGGAAATTTATCTGGATCCGAGTCAATCTTCTTCTTCAAATCCATATAACTGGGATCTAAAAATTCAGGGGACTCGAGATCTATTTGAGGACCTTCCAACTCTATGCTATTAATTTCTTCCTCACATAGTCGGGAAAGCGCATCAGGCACAATGTGATCCTTGCCCTTGCGATGAGAAATTGTGAACTTATAGGATTGCAACTTAAAAACCCACCGAGCTAGCCGACCAGATACGTTTTGTTGCCTTCGGAGCCACGTTAAACTGGAGTGATCGGTGACCACTTCAAATTCTTGAAGCTCAAGGTAGCAACGAAATTTTTCGATTGCCAAAATTACCGCCAGACATTCGCGTTCCGTAACACTGTAATTCCTTTGGGCTCTCGACAATTTCTTCGACATAAAGGCAATCGGTAGTTCTTCGTTGTTCTCTCCTAGTTGCACAAGTACAGCACCAATGCCGTAGTCGCTTGCATCGCAATGCAAATAAAATTTTTGCTCAAAATTTGGATTTTGTAAAACTGGGGTGGACGTCAGTAATTTTTTTAACCGTTCCATTGCAGACTGAGCTTCGACTGACCATTTAAATGATTTTTTTGTCGACAGCGCTTCAGTAATGGCGAATGTTTCTTCAGCAAAATTGGGAATAAACTTTCTGTACCAACCGCATACACCTAAGAATCCCCGGACCTGTTTTATGTTTTTGGGAGTTGGCCAGTTAAGAATGCAGGAAATTTTTGATGGGTCTGTCGATACACCACCACATCCGATTACAAATCCAAGATAGTTTATTTTCGTTACACAAAACTGACTCTTAGCCAGGTTTAAGGTGAGATTAGCCTTTCTAAACTGTTCTGCTAATCTTACCAATACTGCAAGATGTTCAGAGAAGGTTTCCGACACGATACACAAGTCATCGATGTAACCAAACACACAGTAGCGCAAGTCCGGAGGGATGAGATCATCCATCAGGCGACACATTGTGGATGGAGCATTACATAGCCCAAACGGCATTACGGTAAATTGGTACAGAGGCCTTCCTGGGACTGTAAAAGCCGTTAGAGGCTTGGAATCCTCTGACAGTTGAATTTGCCAATAGGCGTCTTTCAAGTCTAATTTGGTGATGAGGTTAGCTTTTGGTAGTCTAGCAAAAATGCCGTCGATGTTTTGCAAGGGATATGCATCCTTTTCCGTAACATCATTCACTTTTCGAGCATCTAAACACAAACGCACTTTATTGGGCTTAACTACCAGTCGCATTGGCGAGCTCCAAGGACTTTTGGACGGCTCAATCACTCCTAACGCTATCATACGATCTATCTCTGCGTACATAAGCTTCTCCACCGCAGGACTTACCGGATAATATCGTTGTTTAATTGGCTTTGCATCCCCTACTTCAATATTATGTTGAATTAAGGAAGTGCGTCCTAGGCCTTGTTTTTCATAATTGGGGAACAGTTCCACAACCGTTTCTAATTGTAATAATTCACGATCGGACAAGGGGTATTTCAGATTTTCGGTATTTTCATTGATTACGGACGGACCAGTTACTGAGGAAATTACTCCGGGGGCGAGATTGAAAATTCGCCAAAAGTCAATTCCTAATATTAAGTTATGCACGATAGAAGGTATAATGTATAACTCGATGTCTTTTACTTGTCCTTTATAGACCATACGCACCACTAATGTTCCCAGCACTTGATGACTTTTGCCATCCGCGGTTTTTACGTGCGAGGTTACGGGTTTGTACTGGCTATAATTACGAAAATTAACTTTAGCTAATTCGGAACCTATACAACTGATATTTGCTCCGGTATCTAGTAATCCTAACTCTTCGAATTCTAAAAAAGATACCTTTGCATAACTACGCATATCGTGGTTATTCTGAAATACTGTAGCGATCAACAATCTTCGCTTCTTTTTAAGCATCCCTATATGTTTTCTTCGGCGACAAGTATTTCTGCTGCAGGCAGTTGAACCGTTTGAAAATATCCTTTTCCTAATCTCTAAATATTTACTTAGTCTCTCATGATAAGGCTTAAATCTAATCCTATTGTCTGTGATGATACTAGCAGGTTCCGATATAGATACATCGCGAACTTGTGGTTCCTCACTTATTTTGGAGGCATCCTGTTGTTGGCGGGTGCCCCCTTCTTTCGGTTTTCCGAAAGTCGTTGGCATGTCTGACATTGTGGCTTGTAAACATTAGGGGTACCACAACCGTAGCAAAACACACGTCTATCCGCAAGACAATCTTCCCATCTGTGGCCTTGAGTCTCACAATTCCAACAGACAATTTTCGAGATAACTTTGTCTAATGCGGCAACTTCCTCGTTATCTTCAGGCTCAGTATCCTGTACGCTTTCTGGTTCTTCCAAAGCATACAAACGATAACCAGCTGATTCTCGGGATTTCATTGGCGCTGGTCGGTTTCGACCGAGTTCTCTAAGAAAATTTTCCCTCTTTTGCACAAGTCTTCGCAAGTGAGCGATAGAGTAAATTTCTTCAAACAGTAATCTATCCTTAATTTCAGGCAACAGATTATTTTGCACGATTTCAATTAACTCGGTTTCCACAATACGTGAAGGCAATCTATCCATTAATTGGCAAATGCTTTCATAGAAACTCTCGAAATTTTCGCCTGATTTCTGTTTACGAGCTCGAATCTGTTCTCGAATTTCATTGTTAGTACGACTCTCTCGATATTGCGCTCGTATGGCTTGACAAAACTCAGTCCAGTTCTGTTTTTCTGCTAGCTTGTGGTAGCGCCAGTACCAATCCCTAGCCTTTCCGGTTAAAAGCAAATGGATATTACGCCCTAAAGATTCGAAATCGCTTTGCAAGTTTTCTTGGGTTAAGATTTGAACCCGATATAAAAACTCTTCTACAGACAATCCTTGGGAGGTTCCATCAAAATGTACACCCCACTTTTGAATCACGTCTGCCACTTTATGTTGTATGAAACCCTGGCGACTATTGTAGGAACCACCAAGGTTGCTTGGAGGGGTACGTATCTCTTCTGTAGCTGTTACACGATCTATATTTAATGACCTTGGCATAGTTGCTAACAATCTGCTGACCGTTTGCTCTACTATATCCTGTACACTTTGTAGAGTAAGTACCGGTGAAGGAAGTTGGCGACGTGGACGACCTTGCTTTCGCGCTGGTCTATTACCAATTGCCTCTTCCGTTTGTTGTCGTCTTGGTCGACCTTGGGCTTGATGTGTGCTATGGCTCACATCTCCCACTGCTAAATTCACATTACTGTTTCCCAGCGATTGAGCTCCTAGAAGATCTGATTCTTCTGGGGGTAAAACTTCTCTGCTTGCTTTTCCAACAGCTCTTGTGACGGGACGAGAAGGTTTTGGCAGTGATCTTTTGGCAGGTGAGCAATTTCCCACTACCCTTTTTAGATCGGCTGCATGTAAGTCCGTGAAACAATTTGGGCATTCCGCCTTGGTATCAAGTCTATTTTCAATACATGTTTTATGGAACACATGTGTGCATGGAGTGACACAACAAGGTTGCGTATCCGACATGGTCTCACCACAAAGTATGCATGTGCTTGCCTCAGCTGCTGCTGAAGGCTGATTATTATTAAAACTGTGTTGTAATGGCATTATAATAATATAAATCTTCCTTTGTCATTTTTGGGAATCGAGAAAAAAAATTGAATTGGGAAAAAAAAACGTCGTGAACTACAAACACATTCCTTGGGGGATTTATTAAAGGTTTTTGATTTTACAGGCAATTCTCTATTTGTAAAATGATAAGCCGATGATACTGTCTACGTTTAGCGGTCAAGGATACGTTGTCCGTACTCCTCGAATATCCTGCTAAATTTCACACCGATCTCTTAACTCATCATCTGAAAATTTTGAACTGCAGTGAATGGCAACTCAATATAACACTGAAAATAATCACTACTTTCAGCAAAAATGTATCCATCGATCTTCGGTCGAACGTATTCACATGCGCAAACACTCGAGTTCCAGAAGCCGATTAAATAGTATTTACTAAATATAAGAGAGAATTAAAATGTATAATAAGATCCACACGAAAGCAAAAAGAGCTAACTGTCTCAAGTGTTTTTATTTCATTTTTTTATATTCTCGGAAGGTGTTAATAGAATATCATTTCTGGATTACTTTGGAATTGTCAGGCTCACCCGGTCGATCTAATCTTGTCATTACAACGATTATCGAGCTCCAAAGTAGCTAAGACTTTTCCCGTTCTCCAATATAAAAACACAATAGATTCTGAAGCTAGAAACAGATTTGTGTATTATGCGTAACAACACGTTCTTGCAGTCTACACACATTTCTCGCTTCATCTTGGGGGTTTTACAACTAGTTTGCCTCACGTTTAGTAAGCCTCACACAGTCTGTACCACGTTGGTGGGCTTCACTAGTCGTATCTGCCCCACGTTGGTGGGATTTACTAATCGTAGCAGCCCTACGTTGGTGGGATTTACTAATCGTAGCAGCCCCACGTTGGGCGCCAAAATTCTGTGCTGGCCATAGCAAAATTCAAGTCGGGCGATGGGCGCCAAAAATTCTATGACGCTGATCACTCAAAATTCCAGTCTCGCGATCGGGCACCAAAAAAAATTCTGTGGCCAACTGTAGTATGATAGTAGTGGAAGGTTGTTCAGATGGAAGGAAGGAACATAGTATATTCTCCACTCGCCGGAAATATTCAGCTGTTCGGGACCCGTCAACGAACTAGCTCTGTTCGGGAATGTGGGCGGGGTTTTTGCTGACCTATCTCGGCACACTACGCGAATTTTAATTTATAGAGTCCCTAAAGGCCCTATTGGGAAATTCTTACGTGAATTGACCCGTCCGGTCAATCAGAATTCAACACGACAAAAAAAAATTAAACTCAAAAAAAACTAGAAGGAGATTTAGGAAGACGGAGAAGGGGGGGGGGTAACCAATGATACGGCGGTAGTCACGACGGCGGTGTGGTCTAGGTGTCATTCGACACACACCTTCTACACCCAACCCGACCATGACCTGCAAGGGTAAATGTGATTGCAGGTCCCCTTGTGCAATACAACTCAACTCATTCCCCTACAATCCCATGACTAGGAAGATTAAGAAAGAATTTAGGTTTTCATCATGTCACTTCAAACATTATAATTTTTAATGAAAAAACTTAAATCTCAAAAAAAAACTAAACTAATGGGAGAAAGTTAACCTTATTGGGTTACATGGTTGCTTAAACTAAATATAATCTCCAATAGGGATTGTAGTTATGAATATATATTTATCGATAAGGATTGGAGGGGAAGTAATTGGCAGGCTTACAGTTACTTAACATTCAAAGTGATTTCATTTTACTTCATTTTTATCTTCTGTTCTTATTTTTTTTTCTTGATTTTGTTAAAAGAAAATTTTTCTTTATGTAAACTTTATGTACTAATAAGAAGAAATGGTGGATTAAAATTTACACATTTTTTTTTTTAGTGATAATTATATATATAATTTTTTTTTCCAGTGTGGTTGGCGGAAACTACTTTTAATCCTAATGTTATTCATTCTTTCTTGTTATTTTGCGTTCTTATTTCTCGCTTTCTTTTTCTAGCACATTTTTTCTCAAAACCAATTCAGAGCACTGCTGTGGACAAAGTATTAATATTTATAACGTAATAGGCATATATATGTATGTAAAAATTCTGGATACGGTATGGATAAATTAAATGAATTTCAAACTTCTGTTTACCATTATGCAAAGGTTTTACGTTAAATGTTTTTCAAAGCAAAAACAAAAAGAGAAAAGCTCAAAGCACAGGGCAAAAAAAAAACAGTTTTAAATGCACTGGCAACAGTTAAGCGGACGTCATAATCTCAATCTTAAACAGAAGAGAGATCGAGAGCTTTCGAGCTGAGAGTATCAACGCAGACGCGGCTCGCTCATTTTTTTCTCTCTCTCACTCTCTCCGTTATTTCTTTTCTTGTTGTTTGTCCACGTGCAAAAGCTTGCGCTGGCCTTTGCCGTGGGACCAACAACACAAAACTCACCCAAATTACTCCACGATGAAGGCCTCCTCGTAGACTGCGTTTTGTTTTCGTTCGAAGATTGAGTTATGTTTTTCTTTATATAAATTTTTTTTTTTGTTTTTGTTTTTTTTTTGTTTTTGTTTTATTTTTGTTTGGTTAAATTTTTCAATACCGGGACCAGAGGCGCGGTATTATGCACTGTAGTGTTATATCAATTGTCTATTACCTCGTGAACTTTGTCCACGGGTTTTCCACTCACGCACAGTGAACTGAATTGGTTTGAAAAAAAAATAAACTAAATTTTCTTATGATTTAACCACTGTTCTGGATATGGATACAATTCTGCGCTTTCAGCAGAGCTTGATATCTGTTATATGTTTTTTTGTTTTTGTTTTTTTTCTTTTTGAAGTATTAGTTGATGATTTGATGAAGACACGAAACTTTTGGTGTGGTACCAAGAACACACACACAAAATGTTTTACTGCCAGGGAACAGTCCGAGTGTAGCGTCGGCTTCCTCCGCCTTGGTGTTTCCAAATCTTGTGGTTGGGGGTCTTCAATTTTGCCGGCACCGGTTGCGTAGGTTTTAATCACTTGGTTTACTCCAATCCCCTTTCAGCCGTGGATGGCTTCACAGGATGTGGAGTTGATTTTTCTGCACTTTTGTTACAATATTAAAATTTCCAATTTGGCCGACTTAAACCAGACACGTCTATTTGTTTCGGAACCTCGCACAGAAAAGGCGGAAATGAGAGCTAAGAAGCAGAAGCTTCTCGCTCGCACCGCTGTCAACAGCTGATAACAACAGATCAAGGTTGCATTCTTGATGCTCACAGCTGACCTTGGGGCGCGTGTCCGAATATTTAAATGCAATTTTAAACTGTCATTCAATGGACTACGGGGCCATTACACATGCTTGCCAGGTGTGTGCGTTGCCGTGGCAAATTCTAAATTTTCCAACATGCGGCATCTTCTTTGCAAGAATGTGGACATGTCGGTCCATTTTGGTAGCCCTTTCAGGGGCAGTGATTCCTCCCACTTCTCCTGCGTGGCTTGATCCAATTTGGATGTGATCAGGTGAATCAGCAAACCATCTGCAACGGCGTCAGCAGATGCCACTGCGTGCAACGCGCGCAGATGTGAATTGATGCTGTCACTCAATTGACGCAGACTGCTTGCCGACCCCTTGTCCACACCTGAGAGCCTGAATATGGAACGGATGTGTGCCTGAAAATGCAACAATTTATTGTCAAAACGATTTATCAACAATTCCATGGCTTTGTCGTAATTGTCCTCCGTTGGTTCAAAAGCGCGAATCGCTTCCAACGCAGGTCCAGCTAGGCATGATCGCAGATGTTGAAACTTCTCCACTTTCGATATTTCCTCATTCTGGCCGACGACAGTGTTATACATGGCGAAGAAATCGGGCCAGTCGATGTACGCACCGCCGAAACGTGGAAGCTCAAATTGTGGTAATCTGGAGAGACGCGCCGCGCTTCTTGAGCTACCATTTGGCTCGTTCGTATTACTCTGGACTGGTGTGGAATGGAGTATCGAAGCCTTGCGCATGCTGGTGAGTTCACCAGTGAGCTTGGATGTCACCTCGCAGCTGACTTGGTCAAATTGCCATCTTGCGTCCGTGGACAGCTCCGTAAGATCAAGCTTCTCCAGATTGGATTGTGAAGCATAAAAGCTGAGGCGCATTTCGCTGCTTAAATCCAGTCTGGCCTGCAACTCAGCTTCATTGAAGCGCATCAGCTGCTCACTGGTTAAGAACTCGTTAAATGCTTTGAGTCGCCGAAATACTGAATCTGCCTTTGCCTTGTAGAAGTCAAAGTCAGAGGGCAGAGCCGCATTAGAATTTGATTCGCTGGTCATTTCAATTGATAGTCCCGATTGACTCACTCGATCAGCACTGTCGAATATGTGCGTAGATTTAAATGTATGTTGTTGTTATGCGAATAACGGAAGAACGAAACGCAAACAAAGTTAACGGCAGGTACCGGTTGACCGCTGATTGCCCGCTGCGTTAACGAGAGTTCTTGCACAGCGCAACTAATGATTTGTTGGTCAACTGTACCACTTACGAGCATATGCGAATGCAAGAATGTGAGCGGGCAAACGGAGACAAAAAAAAGGTACACGCGCGCAATGAAAACGAGAGCGAAAATGTGCGAATGTGTGTATGTGTGCGAGCGTATTTGATGATCTTTGCATCGAATTATGCAAAAGACGCTTAGATTGATTATTAAGCACGATAGTTAATAACCTTTCACTTGCACATGACACAACACATGAACGAAATTAAATAAAAAATAAAAAAAAATCACGTCGGGGTCACCAAATGTTTTGAGGAGGCGCTTTTTTGCGGTCACCTATATTTGAGCCAGCCGCTGAGCTGGTGTTTGAGTTGAGTTTTAATTTTGTATGATTATTTATTTCTTATTTCATTTCAATTTTCACTCTATTCGCTAATATTGAATTCACAATATATTTCGTTTAAAGCGATGCGCGTGTTTCGCTTGTATGTTTGTATGTATGTAGGTTTGTATGTTTGTATGTATGTATGTGTTTATGTTTTCTTTCATGCGCGTACTTCACTTGCACATGCACAGTCGACGCAAGCTAAATCGAGAGTGTGCGGTGAACTTGCATGTGCAAGGTGAAGATGAAAGAATGGCAAATACAAAACCCAGGGCATGCAAATTACGTTACGCAGCTACGTTACTTATCGATACTTATAATTGATATAATTAATTGTCTGTTGGCTGCTGCTGCCTCCGACAGTCCCTATGCCCCGGAACCCATCTTAGGATAAGCCTATTATGTTTTCCGAGTTGGTCAAGCTTGGATCTTACTTCGTGAACTACTTTGGATGTTATTTTCGTCCCATTTAGAGCATTTATCGCTGCTTGACTATCGGAGAGGATGGATATATCCGCATTCCGATAGTGTCGTTTTAGGTTAAACTCCGCACATCTCCCTATCGCGCACACCTCTGCTTGAAATATGCTGGTGTGCTTTCCAAGGGACTCATGGTATGATACACGGGGACCCACCACTCCAAGGCCTGTTCCCTGTGTGGTGAGTGATCCATCGGTGTACCATTTTATGGTGTGCGGTTTCATAGGGTGGACTTCGCTTAGAGTTGTCCATTTCCTTTTGCTGCTCATATGCTCATATTTGTCTCATCCTCTGCAATTTATATCGTCTAGTGAAGGGGACGATGATTGTTTTTGTGGGGTTCAGGTTGAGACCAGCCTCCACACACCAATCGCTCGTTATTTTTAACCCTACCTGAACTATATCACAGAGTGTTTCTTCAAATCTGCCTCGCGCCATGATGACGATACGATGTCATCAGCATATCCTTGACTTTGGATACCTCTGGTGGTAAGTCTGCGGAGACAGTACTCCCCCTTGGGGGCAACCTTTGGTTGTTAGGACTGTTACAGTCGCATCATGCGTTGATGTCGTGGCTTGTCTGGACCCTAGCAGGGAAAGTATCCATTTGCTGGTGATGGAGTCCAGGCCCCTCCCGTGGAGGGCAGCCCTAATCGCCTCATGAGATGTGTTGTCAAAGGCCCCTTCTATGTCTAGACAGGCGCACAATGCTACTTCCCTATTGGTCAGTGCCGCATTTAGTGTGCGTCGCAATTGGTAGAGCGCAGTATCCGTGGACCTACCTGCACTGTATGCATGCTGCGTCGGATGCAGCGGACTTTGCCTTAGCAGAGTACTTCTAATTTTGTAATCCACTAGCTTTTCCAGCGTTTTCAATAAAAACGATGTCAAGCTGATGGGTCTGAAGGACTTTGGGTTGGTGATGTCTTTCTTCCCTGCCTTGGGGATGAAGACCACCCTAGCTCTACTCCATGCTCTCGGTATATATCCGAGGGCTAGGCTACTAATGAGTACTTTCCTAACAGGGCAGAATAGTATTTCTCGTCCCTGCTGGAGGAAGGCTGGCGATATTCCGTCCAGTCCGGGAGATTTGAAGGGCTGGAAAGTTCCAATTGCCCATTCCAGTCTCTCCGGAGTGACAGTTGACTTGGCACATGCCCATTCGTTAGCCGATGGTCTGCCTCTGTTGCCTGTCATTTCGATAGCACTTTCCTGCAGTGGTACGCTGCCTGGGAAGTGCGTCTCGAAGAGCAGTTTCAGTTTTTGCTCATTATTGCTTGTGAAGGAGTTATCCCTTCGTTTCAGAGCTACGTTTGCGTCAGGCATCCGTTTATATAGCATTCTATGGAACCTGGCACCTTCGATGGTACTATCTATTCTTTCACAGAAGTTTCTGTAATTAGCTCGCTTAGCCTTCCTGATTTCCTTGTTATAGGAGGTCAGGCTCTCGCGATAACTTTCCCACGAATTGTCCCTCTTCGCTTTGTTGAAGAGATGACGTGTGGTGAGGCGCAGCCTTTCCAGGCTTTCATTCCACCAAGGGGCATCTTTTTCTTTGAATTTCTTCCCTACCGGGCAGTTCTCCTCAATGGCACATTATGCCTTTGTTGAGATTTTCTACAGCCCACTCTAATTCAAGAGGACTTCTGGGTAACTTTATTATCATACTGGGGTTAAGTTCTAAAGTTGACCTGAACCCTTCCCAGTTTGTCTTCCTGGGGTTGCGACAGGGCACACTGCTCCCTGTATTCAGTTCTACTCGGAAGAGAATGATTCTAATTCTGGTTCCGAATGTCGGTATTGATCCGACATTTGCGATTTCTAGATTATATCTACATATAAAATCTGTTATGTCGCTGCTATGGTGTGGTGCGCATTGGCATCGCATCAGATGATTACCGGCATCTTCTCTCTTCGGCAATATTCCACCAGCTTCGTGGAAGCACCGCTGGTGGGCAGGCTCCATCTCCTGCGAAGTAGGCCGATACTATTACCAAGGGGGTTGTATTTCCTTTGTCCTGTATCGCTATGGGAACACAGTCCCTCGTTAAAAATTCTGAAAGTATAGTAAAATTTATTTCTTTCATTACCATAATGCACGCTCTGGATGTTGGGTGTCTTTGATCCCATATTACCTTTGAGCTTGCCGTGAACAGGCCTTTAATGCCGTTGTTCACCCATGGCTCCTGCACCAGGGCTAGCCCAAGATGCCGTTTGGTAAACATCCTCGCAAGGATAGCCTTGGCTGCCTTGGCACGGTAGATGTTTACCAGGGCCAGGCCCGTTGTGATGACTCCCGTCATCTACTAGAGGAGGGTCTCCTCCTTACATGGTGGTTGGGGCCCGGAGCTGCATCACCGCTGTCCGTCAAGCTCTTCCTCTCTAAGCTCTTCCTTTAACTCTTGAGAGGACATTACTGCGTCCCCGTCTTCAGCTTCACCTAGTTCATCGGGGCCGAGCGTCATATCCGCCAAGTCCTCATCTTCCGCCAGGTCTTCTGACAGGTCAATGATGACTGACGGCTGATTGCTCGATCCGTTCGATGGGTGCACCTTCGCGACTTTCTCCTGTGTTGGGGCGGACTGCGTATTCCCCCCAGCCTTCTTTTTCAGACCACTTACGGGGATATTCCCGTATCGGAAGTTGATCTGATATCTTTTCTCAACGATCTTCCTCTTGGACATTTCATCAATTCCAATTACTAGGGGGGCTCCTTCCCCTTCGTTCCTCCTAGTAATCACCTTCCATGATGAAATGTCCATCCCGTTTTGAACCCCGATAAGGGGCAACAGGGACTCGGTAGACCGATCTTTGCTCCTCGGGCAGTATAAAGTAATGCAGTGGGGCGACGGTATCTCATCTCCCACCTTGCATTCTAGGGGCACTCCCTTCCATGACCGTAGCCGTGCCAGCCATTTGGCTGAGCATTCATTAGAGCATTCGATCAGCAGATAGCCGATTCTGAAATGAATGCCCGCGAATGAAATTTCGGTGTCTCCACCCCCGTATTCTACAATGAGGTCATCTATGATGACCTCCTCCAGCGTAGACAGGTCTGTGTGGCTGAGCATTACCTGAGGGCAGTCCACAGGCAATACCGCCACCCTGACCTTCTTGGCTGCCGCCGCATATGAAATGCGGGGCCCGACTGGTCCGGCTGGACATGTTAGCCGCTGCACGTGATGTGCTCGGGCGCATGTCCAGTTCCTCCTGGCCCCTCCTAATCGGCGCTCGTACCCCCGTTGAACCATGAGCGTCACTCTTGCCCGTCGAGCACCACCTTTTTGGGGTGGTCGTCGGCGGTGTCAGAGCACTGCTGGTTCTTTTGGGGGCTGGTGCCGCACTCGTGTCCCTCGGCTCTTTTGCCTTTTTGAGGGCGTCATCCGGGGCCATCCCTTTTTGGAGGTACCTTAGGTACCATTTGACCCGTGCCCCGCTGAGATTTTTGCGGTTTGGGTCGTCCAGCCCTCTAGGTTGGCCCCTCGGCGGGAGGGGTTCCCCCTTCTTTTTCGGCCTGTATGCCGCTTGTCCACCAGCTCTCGCTGTTGGGTGTGGTGGTCGGGGTGCTCCGACCTCACCTTCTTCTCGCAAGGCAAGTGCCTGCTGATTGTGCCCCTGCTGTGCAGAGGGCATCCTCCTTGGTGTTGGAGTGGGTTGTGGCGGATGTTCTGCCACAAATGAGGACCTCCCCCCGTCCAGGGCTCGGTCCTCCATCAGTCTTGCGACTTCATTTGCAGTGAGATCCTGCGGGATTTTTGTTTCAAAATTACTATTCATGTTGTTCCCACGAATTGCAGAGAAAATAAGGTCCGCCCGGGCAGAGATCTGCGATACCCGGGTAAGGCTAATTAGAACAGGCGGTCGCCATCTGCTTGAGCCCACCGTAAAGAACTGGGCTATTTGATAGTCCGGGCCCCCAGCCAAGTTGACTCTCGGCACGGTTGGATTGACACCTTAGTCCGGCCCGGAGTGAGATGTGTGAGGATAGGATGGGGGTAGGTAGTAGTATTGAGGGATTGGGGAGTTGCGTGAGGCTACGTTTTAAGAGGCGGCAACACAAGCGCCCTGTCGGTACGGTTAATAATAACCGTGCGCGCTGTTTGTCCGGGACTGCTTATTCACGGGCACTTTTGCCACGCTATTCGCAGCTAATCTCCCTAAAGGGAGGCCGTTCGCTATCCGCAACCTGCGACCCGCCTGGTGGCCTCAGCTCAGTCCCATCCGAACCATCCCACTAGTTCTTCAGACGACAGGACTTTGGGGGTTATAGCTTCCGTGGGTGAACGCTGCACTCCACGTTGCTGGTAGCTGTTGTGGGGTGCTCCGATGGACACGACAATGAGCGCTACACTTCACGTGGCTGGTCTTGTCTTTCGCGTCTCGGTGTAATTATCAGAACAACAAAAAAACGACAAAGACCCGGGCGGCGTACAGTGTCGCCTGCCAAAATTTTTATCAGCCGCATGCAGTCTTGGCTGCCAAAAGTTGTCTCCCTGGCGTGCAGTATCGGCTGATCGACGCTAACCAAAAAACTGAAAAAGCTTCTCATAGTGCAGCTCGGCTTAAGTAGCGCAGCTTGGCAAAGCTCTGGGACTCCGCATGTATTCAGCTGATATCCGCGGCTTTTATCCTATGCGCCAGAGCTTTGCCTATTGCAAAGTCTGCAATGATTAATTACTCGCAAATAAATTATCTTTGCCAACTTTTAGCCGGCTGCACTATTTAAAAAAAACACAATCACGTACGCACACACAAGTGCGCGAGTGAACCTCCACCTGACTCCAACCCTCCATCCATAAATCTAGACCCTTCGATCATAAATGTCACGCACGTGATCCAAAACCACACATTTTTCTAAAAATGGTCACCCACCTGTCACTCCCTCACCCAAAAGCAACAAATTAAGTGCTATAATGAAGTAATTAAAAATCGAAAGCCATAAAAAAACGATTAGGACTTCCTGTCCTAGAATCCCCAGTTCCCTACTACTCCCATTGCTATCGCATCGTTGGAAAATCTGTTCTCACATTTCATGAGCTTCGTACCCTTGTATGCGCAATTTTTGCAATGTTAAACTCACGACCTGTTTGTCCCATTTCATCCAAGCGATGTAGAAGTTCTCATTCCTGGGCATTTTTTGACTCCTTATGCCACAATCGAAGAACCCTACATAACGCATATCGACATCAATCGCCTAAGTCGCTGGCAGCGCGTTTGTCAAATACAGTAGGCATTCTGGCGCAAATCGAGCACCAGCTACTTATCATTACTTCAAGAACGTTCAAAATGGCGCACATCGATGCCTAACCTGATGATAAATTCAATCGTGGTCCTGAAGGACGAAAACGTGCCACCCCTGCAATGGCGTCTTGGTCGGGTCGAGAGCACTATTACTGGAAAGGACGGCGTCTCGCGAGTTGCAATAATCAAAACTGCAGCTGGCACAGTCAAAAGAGCCGTTGGCAAAATCGCTGTTCTGCCCCTTGAGAGGCCAAGCCGGTTGAAACCCTCGCACTTCTAACGGGGGCAGCATGTCAGAGGCAGCAGCAGCCAACAAATAATTAAGCACAGCATTGAATAAAAATCTAACGTAGCTTATAACGTCATTTGCTTGCTTATCTCTAATTTTTGTCTTTGCCTCGCACATGCAACTTTATCACGGTCACGGTTATGCATTGGCATCAAATAGATACGCGCGTCAATTGTCGAAGTTAAGCTAACAAATAAGGCTTATAATATAAATACAAACGCATACGCTAATTTTAATTTGAAGTAAAAAAAACAATAAAAATTGAATCAACACATGAAAGAAAACAATGTAAAGTAATCGTGTTTTACATATATTAAAATAAGTCACAACCCTCTGAACCAGTTAGAACATAGGTGAACACAAAAAAGTGCCTCCTCTAAACATAGCGAAAGTTGAATAAATATATATAATAACAGCGGTGTTCTCAATTGTCGCAAACGCAATCAAATAAAATTTGTTGCGCGACGCATTTGTGTTGCCTACTTCAGGGCATTTGCTTTGATGAAAGTTTATCTTACGATTCTCAAATGGTTTAAGCACAAATCGATTGACATGCCAGATGCAGCAAACGCAGTGCAGGCAGAGCCGCTGAATTGCTCTTCCATTCCACTTACACGCTGGTAAAATTTTGAACTTCATGTAACTGCCTTTTGTTCGGGTAGTTTTAGCTAAGCTAAAACTCAGACGAGCTGTGGGTTCATGCAACAAATTTGTATTAGTTGCGTTTGCGACAATTAACAACACGTTAGTTTTATATATATTACACATGGCTTTATTTGGTTTAGTTTATATTATTACACTTATTTGTATGTATACATGGATGTTAACAGCAGTCCACTGAAGCCCTTGGTCGACTTGAAGAGTGCTCCTGTTCGCGAGAGTTTGCTGCAGGCCCTCCGCGCACCAGCTAGGCAAGTTTGTGACTTTCGCCTGCCCGACAGCGATACCACACGCCACTCCGGTTATTCACCAGGATTCGCTGGTACACGCCCTGTCTAAACACAGTTTTAGTCGTGCGTGGTTCGGAGGCTCCAATGCCTCTCCACCGCCCTCGACGTCCATTTCTTCGCTGTACATCCCGTGGAGCAGCGATGCCCATGGCTCCCGTTCTTGCTCGTCACGTTGATTTTGGAGTGGCAGTCGTGGTGTGGGCACGCGCACCACCCGCACTAAACGTCTCACGCGTAGCACGCGTATTATGCGAACCACGCGGCCGCGTGGTCGCAGGGTCGCCGTCTAGCGGCCATGTGCGTGGCCGGACCGGCTCCCCATCCGTGTTGAATTCCAGCGTCGCTGGGTCTTGCCCAGCGAGTTGGGGCTGTTTATTTGGTTGTTCACAATTTTTATTTGCTGCTTTGTAAAGTTTTGCGTGATTGCGGGCTCCTTGTACACCCTTTTGTGTGGGTATACATATATATATGTATATGAATGTAAGAAATGGATTTATGTTCCGCGTTTGTGTTTACGGTTCATGTGACGTTTGAGATCCGCACGACGTGTGTAATGAACAACGTGAAGCTGATGTGCGATTAAATCGTGCGGAGTACGCGCTTGCTTTGGCTGAAGCTCGCCGGCAATTTGGGTGGGTGATTGTTGGACAACCGCCGAATTAAAATTGCTTCCTAGCATTAGTTATTATATTTTATAATTCGCGTACTATATTTTAACATTAACGGAAGCTAGAAGACAAGCCATGGACGTGAGAAAGAAGAAAAAGGCAAAGTAATAGAGGGATCAAATAGCTCGAATTATAGGGTCATCATTTTTGTGGTGCTACCATGTCGGTGCACTCGCCCACCCTACCATGATTCTGCGGGCCTATGCAAAAAGCAGAATCCCTTAGGAAGACACAATCATATCAAACCTCTCACGTGCTATGACACCCTGCCTATAGCGGCAGAGAAGGCAATTCACAAAAAGATCCTCAATAAATTCCGGGGGATGTGCTGGTTGCTCATGTTGTTGAACAGCTGCAATAGCAGTAACAGGGTTTGATGGGGGCAGTATCAAATCCTGTATATAGGACGGTTGGTCCTTAACATCCTGTTGCAGACCCTCAAGGGTGATTCGACCCAATCTGTAGTCTCGTCGTAGAGAGTTAATCGTCTTTTCGTTAAAACGGGCTGGTGGTCTCACATCCCTCATCCTCTGCCCTCACCTCTGCCCACCTCCTTCAAGTACAGTGGACTGATGCAATCCAGGCAGAATAAGATTTTGTATAACGATAGGCTGGTGCATAATAGTAGCCTCTCCCTAGTGATCCTGCCGTCCCTGAACTCACGACGTAGAGAGTTGATTGCTAATTCACTAAAGCGCACAGGTGGAGTCATGGGTTGTCGACGTAGTCACGCAAGTATATCAGCTTCGTGCCTAGCCTCTTGCTCCTGTAAGTCAAGACGCAGAAGTGTTGGGAACCGTGGTTCCTGTATCTGCACTTGTGGCTGCATTTGCTGCTGGACAGGACGAAGATGCTGATTCAGCTGCTGCGTGTATCTTGGCCGAACTAGCCGGTTAGGTACAAAAGGTTGGAGAAGTAACTTGCGGGCCTCTTCATTCGGGTGATTGCTAAGCGAGCGGAAGAAACGACCACTACTTTCTTGAAATATGTCTTCTACAGTGCTGATGCCATGCATATCTATGAGCGTCTGGTTTCTCGTGAACCAAGATGCATTCATAATTTTGCGTAAAATTTTATTCTGCTTGGCTTCAATTCGGCACAGCTGTGTATCTGATACCAACGAACCCCAGATCGGAAGAGCATATTGCCAAACTGGCGCAATTAGCTGTTTGTAGGCAACCACTTTACAGTCTTTAGATAATTTACTGCTACTTCCAAGCAACCATTCCAATTTTTTAAACAGTGTAGGGAGTGTAGTAAGAGTTTGCGATCCATTTGTAGGCCAAGATATTTTTGTGCAGATTTGTTTTCAATTATTTGCCCATCCAGATTTAGCGTAAATGCATTTTGCACTTCAGTGAGCCTGCGCTTAGTAAAGACAACATGCGCAGTGTTTTTGGCATTAACTTTAATACACCAGTAATTTGCCCAGGACATGAAGCGATCCAAAAATCTTTGGTTGGACTGAATGGCGGTATGAGTAAGGCTATCCGCGCACATTATGATAGTATCATCAGCATACGTGGACAGGGGCATGTTGGCAGCACTATTCAGCGCTGGTAAGTAATCATGCCTAATCAAACTTGGAAGTGGCATATCAGACGTAAAAATTGTGTATAATATGGGAACAAGGACACTGCCCTGAGGAACACCAGCACAAATTTTTCCCATCCTTGACTTAACACCATCATTACAATTTACAATAAAGGTCCGATCGCTTAAATAACTTTGCAGAGTCTTGAATAATGTGGTTGGTAAAAGTCTAACCAACTTATGTAGGAGGCCCTCATGCCATACACGATCAGAAACTTCGCTAATGTCGATAAAGATGCCTTTAGTATGAATTGCGTAACTCGAGCTAACTGCTACTCTGTGCTATGCTCCTGTCTGAAGCCAAATTGATGAGTAGGCACAGCATTAGCAAAGTCCTCGCACTCAAAGAGCCTGCGCATCAGAAGCCTTTCAAACAGCTCGGAGAATCCAGAAAGTAGACTAATAGGGCGATAAGAGGAAACATCTTCAGTGGGCTTACCAGGTTTTAGAATCATTGATATAGCACCACATTTCCACTGGCAGAATCTAAAAATTGAGTTGAATATGAGAACCAGATATAATAATGCCTTCTGTGGTAAGGATTTAATGACATAATTATCAATGTTGTCAATGCCAGGTGATTTTTGCAGCTTCAAGGATTTTATTTCCGCTATTAATTCACTGATGGTTACTGGACGAAAAGGCAACATACTCTCATCTTGGCATGCCTGTTGTTGTAACTTGAGATCAAGTTCACCAACAACTTTTTTACGCGATTCCAACGTATTAGTACAGTTGGGCGTAAATCGCTGCTCCAAGTGTGCTGCAAACAATTCAGCTTTCTCTTCTGTGCTTTTCGTCCAGACTTAACTATTCGATCCACAAACGCGATCAACATGAGACTTAAGAGGCCAGTTTGGTTCAGTGCATCGCTTCAGATTCTTGGTTATCCTCCACAGTTTCTGCATCCTGTAGCGATCCTGCGCATCAAATTTCTTAAACAGACAGTTAATATAGTCAATCTTGGATAGAGATAGTGCCCTCCTCAGACGATTGCGAATCCGCCTATACCTCTGCTTATAGAACGTCGTTTTGTAGAAAATATATTCCTTCTTGCATTGGCGTTTAAAATTCAATAACCGTCTAGCTTGGCGGTTTAACTTGAATTGCCCAGGGTGCTTCCTATTGGTATGATACTGTCGACTCCTTTGAACTGCAGCAACGGCAGCTTTGTGAATATTAGTAGTGAGAATATTGATGGCATCCTCAACATCAGCGCCAGAATTAATTTCTGTATTCAACGAAATGCAGTTGTCCAAGAATTTTTGAAACACATTTATATTGGCATTTTTATCCAATATTCTACGTTTCCTTTGCGTAGCTATATCATTATTTGATGAACCCATGACCAGCTCAATGTGTATAGGAAGGTGGTCAGAATCAAGATCTATAGATGAGTATGTATTAAGAGATTTGTTCTGCAGTCCACCATATATAGAAAAATCAATGGCGGATGGTCTCTTCTTCTTATCATAAGGATAATGGGTGGCTCCACAAGCCACAAGCGCACAGGTTGAAGTGCAATATGCCTTATTCCTTGCTTAACTAGAATGGCAACTCCACCACTTCTACAGTTCTCAGGGTTAGTTGACATATAAGTGGAGTATCCACGTACGCCCAAAGTACATGAATTAGTTGCCGATGAAGCTCTTGGGTTCAATCTGGTTTCAACAATCATCATAACGTCTATTTGGTGCCTATGCATAAATATTTCAAGCTCCAGAGTTTTGTTACCAACGCCAGCAGCATTCCAATAGGCAATTTTAAAGATGACAGATTGATTGCCGCTATAATTATATTAAAAGAGACTAGTAACAACAAAAATATCGAAGATGAGAATGCAACACTACTACTACTATTGTCATTCACATAATTCAGAGCGACATAAACAGGAAACAAAAATGATTACAAGAAATTCAATAAGAACAATTCAGGAACGCCGGTGGAACGCGGCCAAGGAACCGGAGAAATAATTACTAATTTCAGAACTATACAAACTGACTCGACGGCAACTGCACAACTAATTTGGGCATGCCGAAAGCTATCATTATTTCGTGTAGAGGGTGTTTTATATCCTCAGTTGCTTTCGAATTTAAAATTTTTATCTGTGCGTACTTTGAAAATTTATCTACTGCAGTTAGAACAATATTTCTCTCTGTAGTATATAGATCTATATGGATAATTTGACCTGGATAGGATGGAATAGGGGTTGGTTGTAATTCTCCTTTTTGTGGGTGCCTATCGTACTTGCTTTCTTTGCAAGTTTCGCAAGCTTTTGTTATTCTTTCGATTTTTTTCGTCAAGTTAGGGAAGAAAAAGTTGTTGAGTATTTGTATTTTATTCTCTATTGCATTCCTATGAGCTCTGGTGTGTTCTTTTGTTATAATTTGTTTGTTCACTTTCGGTAGTGATATCTTCAACTTGTTTTTGCGTGTACCTGGTTTTGTAATGCCCGAAATGGGAAGGGTAAATGTTTCGAATTTTTGCCATAATATTTTCTGTAGTCAATAAACCATTGACAATTTTTGGGCTTAGCCGTTTTTTTTTAGGATGTTTACTAGGTCGTCTTCTGAGTAATGTGGTTTTGTAACTATGTGTCCGTGGTAAGTAGGAAATGGTAATTTGAATTCGTATGTCTCTGTTTCTGATGTCAGCAAAAAGTGAAATTCTTTTTAAAAATTGGGGTAGGCTAGTACCACATCGTTCGAGCTGAGCGTGCTCTTAATTTTACAGAATGCCTTAATTGCATTATTGTCGAGTGTCGCCTCGGCTTTATGGGAAAGATTCTTTGAGAGTCTGCCATTTTCTCCTCTTAAAAGAGTTGTGAGAGGTTTTGCTAATTTAGCGTAATCGGGGATGAATCTTCTGTAGTAACTTGACAAACCCAAGAAAGAACGTAAGTCTTTGAGGCTTTTGGGTGTTGGGAAGTTTTTTATTGCTCTCACTTTTTCTTCATTGGTTTTGATACCATCTGCTGAAATAGTGAAGCATAGGAAATCGACTTCGGTCTTGAAAAACTCGTATTTGTCGATTTGAATTTTCATGTTTGCTTTATCTAAGGTCGTGAAGTTGCGATGAGTTTGGGTATATTGGTGATTTAGTAATTATTGTGCTTAACTTATATAATATGATGAAGCCGCTGGTAAGGCGACCGCATCGGCGCCTAAATACTTAGAAAATATTATGCAGCCTTTTGTAAGGCGACCGCTGTCTCACTCCTATCGAGCGCAGCCGTTTGTAAGGCGCTTCAACGCCTAACAGCGGCTGGATAAAGGCGACTGCTGGGAAGGAGTCCGCATCATTATGTTGTTACATTTTAAGATGAGTTTTTTAATTAACTATTGCAAATACTCCATTGAGATTTCGGGATTAAGATATGCTTACACTTAAAATGACCGCTTATAGCTAAAGCTTGTCATTTAAAAATATTATGTTATATTATGTCAATCTTGTATCAAATCTGCAGCACAATTATTTTGCCCAAAAGCTTGTTGTGTTGCGTTGCGTTGCTCTTTTAGATCTTTGAGACTAACTAAGTCCTAACTAATGCGTATGAAGAGGAGTTCTGGATAAACTAGACATTGCGGCGGTCATTGGCAATGTTAGTTAAACTACTTGGTGGCGTGTACATGTTTGACATGAACAACTGAAGTACATTGAGTAGCGTGTCCATCTTCTTGCCCAAATCACTAATCATCAACATGTTTTGATGCAACTTTTGCATAATGGAAGTTCCTACTTCCGGAATCTGACAAGGGTCACTGTCCAAATTGCGTTGCTCATTTAGCTGTAGTTGCTGCTTATCCTGCCGTTGTTGGGGTACGGAATCATGTTGTAGCTGTTGCTCATTACGCAGTTGCTGCTGGAAGTTCTGCAGATGCTTGGTTGCCGGATTACGTACACGTTCCTGTGGTGGCCCTCTTTGAACAGCTTGACTGTAGGTAATGTCAGAGCTGCGCAGTAGAGACTTCGGTTTTTGCGGCTGCTGCTGCAGTTTGGCCTGTCGATTTTGCATATTTGTGGATTCCAAGGTCTGTTGTTGAATGCCTGTACTTGCAGCCTGCAATTCCTGAGTAATGGGACGAATTTGTAGATTCTGAATTGGCCCCTTAAGAATGCCTTGAGGCATTTGACTTTTTGTTTTGGAGAATTGCTTAATAGGGTTTCCTCGTATCTCCATATCTTTACATTGTACTCTGACCGCATCACCTTGAGTACACTTGGTAGCAAACTTACCAACCGATGGAGCATTATTGAGTGTATCAAGCAGTGGTTGAATCGAAGACACATTGGGAAGCAAGAGTGATGGTATTTTCTCACTCTGAGTTAGCTGCTTATGCTGCTGCTTAAATTGCTTCACTTGCTGTTGTTGTGTAAGAATCATGCTTGCTACGTCAGAAGCCAAATCACCATTACCATCAATTACACCATAACAAAGAACCATATCTTCACCGCCTTGCGAATGGGTATTGGGCAAACAGCAGAACTCTTAGAAGAAGTTGGTTTATTCAACTCATTTGATTCTTGATTATGCAAAGCCGTATTTGTAGGTAATTCTCTAATAGAAATTGCAGAAGTGACAGTTTTTGTGCTGGCAGCATCAGAATCATCCGATTCTGTTGCAGTAAAAACTTGTGCATTATTGATGACAGTGGTAGCTTTGCTACCAATTGGACAAATATTGATTTTATTTAGAATTGATGCCCAATCGTCATCTGATTAATAATCAGCGTCACCATCAGAAAAATATTTGGCTTGAGAAGCCTTTTTGGCTAATACAACTCTGGAGCGAACAGCATGTGTATTTTTATGAGACTGTGCGTCCCGCGACTTGGGGTATTTATTTACCTTTTTAGGCATTATATTTAAGTGATTTACATACCCACAGTATTCAGTTTTTTCTACGAATGAGCAGTCGGTTGCCAGCCCAGGCAATATCCTCTATTTTTTTTTAATAGGTATTTATTATATAACACTTTTCTTCTTTTTCAGGTTTTTATTTCCAGGTTTCAGCACTTGCTTTTCAGAATTAACATTCACTTTTTCACAATTTGCAAAGTTGTTTATCACTCCCAGAGTATTCTGTTTTTAATATTTTTCCTCCGCTTATGCAGATTTCAGAGTCTGCTTATTCCACAATTCACTTATTTTTTATTATTTTTATCACTCTTAGTCTTTTTTTTTATATTATTTTCAATTTTTTTTTTTCTTTCTTTTCAGAATTTCCACTTTTTCACAATTCACATTTTATTATTTTCAGTTTAATTTTTTTATTTTCCGATTTTTTCTTTTTCAGATTTTAATTTTTTTCTTTTTCAGATTTTTTATTTCGGAATTTATTTTCCGATTTTTATTTTTCAGTTTTTGTTTTTCAGATTTTCAGTTTTTTCTTTTTTCAGTTTTTTTGAGTTGTGTTCGCAAGGGAACAATAGGAGATGTCTAAAGCAAAAAGAGGTAAGAAATAATCTGATGCAAGATCAGAATCAACAGCAATCAGACAACCACCACCTAAGCGTGATACTCGATCACATATATATGGAGTGTATTTATTGGAAAATAAAGAATGATCTGAGATATCAGGTTCTAACCAAGTTTCAGTGAATACTAGAATATCAAATTCAAAAGAAAGACTGTCAACAAATAGCTTAGAAAGTTTAATGTTAAGACCTCTAATATTCTGATATGCTAGAGAAAGAGAGGATTTTAGTTTTTTTTGTGCAACATTAGAAGACGAAGCACCAGAAGAATTCTGAGGAAATGCAATAGGTTGCCGAACACGTTTATTGTTTTAAACTCCTTAATAACTAAGCCCTTCGGCCAGAAAGTAGCACAGCAAATTGTGCCGAATACTTCAGCCGAAACACTTATTTTAAAAGAGGAAATTTCTCTTTCATAATTAAATACAAATTTTTCAATCGATATTTCCGTAGATAACACTTTACCCTGGATGTAGGCTTGAACGTCATCCACAGATATCTCAGGGGCAAGACGCGAAATAAAAATTTGCTTTCTAGGTACAACCGCAGCAAGAGTCCTAGGAACACTGCTAGAAAGAGGTGGGGGAATCGAAACGGGCACAGTGGCCTGTGACACAATTAGGGCACCACTGTTGATTGCAGGTGGTGCAGGAGAATTAAACCGCATCAACTGCATACCATTATCAACAGTGGGTGTCAGCGGTGCAGGGGACACCAACAGAGCTGGGGCCAATACACCTGGTTCACGAGGCGGAGCAGGCTCGGCTCAGCTTCTGCTTAAGAAACTCATTCAGCAGTTTTACCCTATTGAATTGACTCTCCATAGCATCAAAATCAGCACTGACCCTACTTAAAGCTAGACGGAGATTGTGAAAGCCCCGTCTAGTTTGCCTCATAAAACCCTGAACATCCGACTCCGTCTCGCGGCATCGCTCGCAACACCACTTTAAACCCGACTTATTGCCGATTATCGATTAACGATCTTTTACCCGTTGCATGAAACCAGCACATTTAACATGCACCACGTTATCACACAACCAACAACAGATGAAATCAGCCTTTGGGTCGGTTTTAGGTAGCACGCAGACATAATGAATTTAGAAATATATATGCCCGAAAAGAAGAGAAAACTATACAAAGATTCGGCACAGCACAGAGAAAAATAAGAAAACAAACAGCGCACAACAACACCAATATTTGGCGCTGTAAGAATACCTACGAAAATAGACAAAACTTTAAACCACTGAAAACAACAACACGTGCAAGCACAGTTACGAGAGCACACGAAAGTAGAGAGAGAGTAATAAAGCGCACACCTAAACCGCTATAACAACAACAAGGCAAAGCGAACTTGCATGCAAAGTGAAACAATGAGAGCGAGAGCACCGGAACAAAAACAAAACACAGCTGTTAGCCGCGCACTTTATGTTTGCAAAAATAACAGTTTTATGTGAATTGTAGCAAAAATTACCGACAAAACACACAAATTACCAAAGAATTACAAGAAAAATAAAGCACAGTTATGTTTTATGTTAATTAAATTAAGTGTACGCGTTAAAATTTAATAACAAGCACTAACTGGACGGAGCACAGCAAAAACACATCTAATCACAGAAAAGGCTAAGACAAGACATGATATATGGTATATAATTAGTTATATATATATATTTATTTAGATATATAGATCTTTGTTTTTATTTATATATATGTCTAAAGAAGATTATACGCGCGGATTGGACGTTTAGATTCGAACTTTATTTATAAACAATTCTTAAATTTAAATACATATACAGAAATACATTAGGCAGCCGTTCGTAAGGCGACCGCATTGGTCTCTTATCGAGTGCGGCCGTTTGTAAGTCTCACTCCATCGACATCTAATCGAACCTCTCTAAAAATAGCTAGACCCCATGCAAGCCAGCCTCAAGTGCCTAATTTTGAGGGCGCTGCATGAGCCAGCTATCAGCAGCTGAGAGCGTCACATGTTCATACTCGAACATATATTATATATATAAATGTATCATATATATATTGATACATACATAAACATATGTATATGTATATGTTAATTTTTTCTATTTCTTTTTTTTCGTTTTTTGTGTGGTTTGATGGAGCACCAAAAAAAAGTTACACTGCCATGAGGACAGTGCGACGGCCAGAGTTGTAAATCGGCTTTCCTCCACCGTCTTGGAGATTCCAAACCCTGAGTATTTGGGGTCTTCGATCCAGATGTTTGGAATCCGCCCGACAACAACTGCACTGGTGCGGGTGCATGTGCAATAAAACCATGCACCGTTGGTTAGTCATCCACACTGGTGGAGGTGTAGGTATACAGGACACCGTTGGTTAGTCACGCACACTAGCGCCAAGACTGGCATTGGGAAATAGAGCGCCAACTCAA
The DNA here is from genome assembly GCA_035044385.1 of Drosophila neutralis. Classification (NCBI taxonomy): domain Eukaryota; kingdom Metazoa; phylum Arthropoda; class Insecta; order Diptera; family Drosophilidae; genus Drosophila; species Drosophila neutralis. The sequence goes on from JAWNME010000134.1 coordinate 36,584, forward strand.
CCTAGACAAAAGGGTATATAATAAGCCCGCAAATCACGACAGCTTAACAGAGTGGAAAATTTTGGAAACAAAACACAGTATGGAAAATAATAAGCAAACAGCTTCCAGTGGCCAACGCCGGTCGATACGAAATCTTGGAGGAAAAGCCGGGCCAGCCACGCGCAGGGCTACTCAAGAACGATCAATACAACGTGGCCGTGTGGTTCGAGTGGTGCGTCTAACACGAAAGCGGCAGCTTGTGCGTGTGATACGCATCCCACGCCAGCTGCCGGGCCCCACTCCACAGGACGAGATGGACATCGAGGTCGAGGGAGAGGCACTGGAGCCAAGGAGCCCTCCGGTGGCAAGAAGTGGCCCACCACGACCCAGCCTGAAAGAACTCGCCGCCGAAAATGCGGATGAAGAGGAGTGCGGCGGGGACGACGGTCGCTACGCGCCCTGGGATGACTCCGATCTCGGCGCAGCACCCAAGGAGGAGTACGGCATGGACGACTGGTCCGAAGGGGCCAGCCCGAGTGCAGCCCACCTGCCCTCCGACGAGGAGGACACCGAAGAGCCGCAGCCGGAGGTCCCGAAGAAAAAGCCGCGAGTAACCACGGCGACGGCGGAGTATAAGCAAACATACGCCAAGGGCCGGCGTATCCATACCGTCAATGTGGCGATCGTCTGGGACGAAGATGTGGAGGTGCGCCCCACGTGGCCGCTAACAGCGGATGAGCCGCCCAACCCCGTGCCCTCACAGCAACCGATGCCCAGGCCAAATTTATCGCGCCCACCACGGCCCACGCTTCGACAACAGACGTCGACGCCGGAGTCGGAGGTACGATGGAGAGAACTCCATCCGTCGGCATGGTCTCCGGGAGTCAGTTAGGATGAAATATTTGAATATCCGTTTTTGTGGTGTTCCAGGATGAGTTTCCGTAGTTCAATGGTAGTCTGTTTGTCCATAGTCCTTTTTGGCTTATTGCACCCGAGATGCAGGATGAAACTAAACTGAATACGAAGGATTGGTCTATTTATACAGAAAATACTCAACTTTAGGTACAAAATCCGGGTTTTATGGCACCCAGGTGTCCATAATGTACCTCTGTCAAATAAGATGAGAACCAAAACTAGGATACTTTTTTACATAATCCAACCTAGCAGGTGGGGAAGTCCCAGTGTATTGGGGTCATATATTAATTTTGGT
>JAWNME010000142.1:0-35496 GCA_035044385.1 Drosophila neutralis
GTTGTAATTTCCTTACGCACAGCTCTTCAGCTTTAAGTTAATAAGAAGACGATATTTGATTGATTATTTATTTAAGAAAAACGACGCGACTTATTTGGCGGTCTGAAACGAAGTGCAATTACATGCTATGATGAAATTCATTTTTGACGAACGATCAGAGTTGCCAGATCGTTGTATTTCATTCGCATGGTTGCCAGATTGTTACATTGTATTGTATGTTTACATTTGCAACACGCCCTCTCAAAGTAACAATCGTGATGTTCTTAAATACTGGTGACGCCCAATGAAGAGATGCAACCGTGATGCTTGGCACTGCTTAGACCCTTCGTTAGGACATCTGCTGGCATTTGCTCCGTCTGCATATAGTCAACTTGGATGTCGCCTCTCTGGTGCATCTGCTGGATGAAGTGGTGGCGCACATCGATGTGTTTTGTGCGTGGATGAAAACCAAAACCTTTAACCAGTTTTTGAGCGCTTTGGTTGTCGTTCAGGAGCTGAACCGAATCACATCTTCTGCCAATTCGATTGAGAATAGCCTTTAAGTATAAGGCCTCCTTGGTTGCTTCGCTCATTGCCAAGTATTCATACTCTGTGCTTGACAAAGCGACGGTTCGTTGTTTCCTTGACTCCCAGCTTATAGCGGCACCTGCTAACATAAACGCCTGTCCAGAATATGAACGCCTGTCGGTTAAATTTGCGCCCCAGTCAGCATCGACGACTGCGTATAAATCTTCACCTGTTCGTTTGAATAACAGGCCGAGCTGTTTGGTACCGCTTAGATACCGAAGAATACGCTTTGCCGTCTTCCAGTGTTCGACATTGTAGCATGAGTTAAACTGACTCATGAAATTTACGGCGTACGCAATATCTGGACGAGTAGTGACTGAAAGAAACATAAGAGAGCCAATTAAGTTCTGGTAGGGGTACCTTCTCATTTCGGCTTTGCTGCGTGCCACTTTCTCGGCCTCGAGATCCTCTTGGATTTCGGCCAGCTGGGACTCCAGTTCGCGCTGTGCCTTCTGTGCGATGGCCTTTGTGGCGGACTCCTCATCGATGCGCATCAGCGTTTGGGTCAGTTCCTCATCGCGTTTGGCCATCTGCGCCTGCATCTCCTCGATCTGAATGCGGCGCTCGTTTAGCTGCTCCTTGAGATCGGCCACCTCGGTTTCGATCTTGCGTTTCGTTTCCAGATCCTCAATCTTGTCGAAGGCCTCGTCCACTTCGCGGGACACGGACAGCACCTTCGTTTCCTTTTCGCGCGCCTCACGCTCCGCCGTGTCGCGCTCCTGGGCGATCTGTTCTGATATGGCTTTCTCTTCGGCTAATATCTTGTCGAAGTTCTTCTGCTTCTTCTCCAAATCGAGCACCTTCGTGCGTTGCGACTCCAATTCGATGGAGACATCCTCGAGCTCCGATTGAATCTTCTTTTTGCTCTTGTCCAGGCGATCGTTTTGGGCAATCAGCTCGGTGACCTGACGCTGCAGTGCCTCGATGTCCTTGTTGAGACGCTTCTTGCCCTCGTTCTTCTGCGAATTGGACTTCTCGTTGGCCAGCTCCGTGGTCAGCTGTAATACTTCGGCCTCGAGTGCCTTTGTCCAACTGACGCTGTCCTCGTGGCTTTTCGCCTCTTTCAGTGTAGTTGGATCATCTGTCGCAGCCATGAATGCCATTTCGCATTCCTCGAATGTCTCGCTTGAGCTGCTCTGCTCGTCGCTGCTGTTGACTTGTGCCGGTAGTTGATATATTTTCCTTGGCCTACCACGCTGGCCGGTCCTCTCGATTTTGGGACGCCCTCTGCCACGCTGCTGCTCAACTGGCTTTTGCTTGGGTCGCTCAAGTGAACTGTTATCGTCGCTGGTAGATCCATCACAAGGTTTACTCGTGATATTGATGCCAATACTTCCGTTTGAGCTCTGATCCCAGTCGTAGAACTCAGCGTACTCGCTTTTGAAACCTGGAACATTCAAAAACTTGACATCTTTGCTTGCTATTACCTTACGCTTTTCAGGTAAATATACTCGATATGCCTTCGAGGTAGTTGAGTAGCCGACCATTATGCATTCTTCTGATCTTGATTCAAATTTACCCTTATTCGAACCCTTTATTAATGCATATGCCTTTGTACCAAATATACGTAAATGCGCCACTGTAGGAATTTTCTTCGTCCAGTAAGTATAGGGAATATCACCAGATAGACCCCGCGTTACACATCTGTTTCTGATGTAACATGCTGTATTTACTGCTTCTGCCCAAAAGGATGGAGGCGCCCCAGATTGCTTCATCATACAGCGTGCCATGTCGACCAGGGTACGGTTCTTTCTTTCTCCCAAGCCATTCTGCTGTGGCGTGTGCGGTGTTGTGAGGCGTCTCTGGATTCCGTTGACCTCCATGTACTTGTCGAACTCTTTGTTGCAGTACTCAGTCCCGTTGTCTGACTGAAGTGCTTTAATCTTCTTACCCGTGAAGTTCTCTGCTGCAGCTTTATATACTTTAAAAGCTTCCAATAAATCTGACTTCTGTTTAAGAAAGTGAACTTCACAATAGCGCGAATAGTCATCTATAAAAGTTGCGAAGTATTTACATCCTCTCAGGGATTGCGTTCTCATTGGGCCGCATACATCGCTATGAACTATTTCCAATGGTTCACTCGTACGTTTTTCTTTTCCACTTTTATAAATGCTTGCGAAAAGCAAGCTGTTTCGCTTATGCAAATTTCGCATTTCGACAATTTTCCATTCTCGCATACTTTCATGCCATAGGCTTTACCACTTTTAGCCATCCATTTCAAATCGCTTTCATTCAGGTGTCCCATTCTATAATGCCATAGATCAAGGTCGTTTTGACCACCATGAATTATACTATTCACTTGATGCTTTTCGTCATTCAAGTAGTACAAGTTACCGTATCTTTGCGCACGTAGCCGAATTTCGTTATTTTTCATAACAAGTGCTTCATTTTTCCGAAAATGAACTTCAAAACCATTGTCTGTGATTTTGGAAACCGACATCAAACTTTGGCGCAAATCCGATACATAGAACACATCTTTCAGCGTTACATCAGCCCGTTGCTGCTGCTTCTTAACTGCGACTTTAACATTACCAATGCCACTAATCCGTGTGGTCTTATTGTTTGCCAAATGCAAAGTCTTTTCGACTTTTGCAATATCGGTGAACATGTTCTTATTTGAACTCATGTGTGCCGTGCTTCCACAATCGAGGCACCAAAGACCATTTTTTTCATCGGCAGAAAAGGCCATCTCTAACGCGTTTAGCGAAAGCTCATCGTTTTCTGCTGTACCTGCACTGTTCTGTTCATTTGTTTTGCACTTCATGTTCAGTTCATTTTTGCAGTTCATTTTCTGTTCACTCTTCTTCTTCGTGTTCATTTGACAATTTCGCGCCAAATGCCCAATCTTACCGCAGCTGAAACATTTTCTGTCCTCGCGCTGCACTTTATCGCTTCTTTCTGTTTTGCTATTTCTCTTTACGTCTTTCCGACGACTAGCGAACATTGCATTTTGCTCTTCGCGATCCACGTTATTTTTACGCGCTTCTGATTCTTCCTGAATTTTGACGCGGAGCACATCGAGGTGGGGCAATTCATCTCGTGCTTCCATCGCGCATCTGAATATTTTATAAGAGTCAGGCAAACTGTATAGCAATAAAATTACTAACATATCGTTTTCAACCGCGACACCAATTTCTTTCAATTTTTTCACTGCGTCGAAAAAATCATTCACATGTTGGCGCGCACAAGCGCCTTCATTCATTCGCGACAATATCAAACGTTTTAGCAGGCTTGCTTTTCGCACTGGCCCTTTTGATTGAAATGTCTCCTGCAATTTCAACCAGCATTCCTTCGCCGAATTGCAATCTTCGATTATAGCCAACTCCGATGGGCTAATCGACAACAATATGTCCGCGCGCGCCTCCTCATCATATGTTTTCCATATAGCTCGCTCTGCCAAATTTTCTGGGCAAATCTTTGTTCCATCGACATACTGCCATAATTTGTTCTTCACTAATATGGCACGCATCTGCAGTTTCCACGTGTCGTAGTTCTCCGCACACAATGGCTCAATCTTAATAAGTGCGCCTGCCATTTTTCACGGCTTCGCAACTTATTATCCACGTGTTCTTATTTACTTATCACTGGGCCCATAACCTGTTGTAATTTCCTTACGCACAGCTCTTCAGCGTTAAGTTAATAAGAAGACGATATTTGATTGATTATTTATTTAAGAAAAACGACGCGACTTATTTGGCGGTCTGAAACGAAGTGCAATTACATGGTATGATGAAATTCATTTTTGACGAACGATCAGAGTTGCCAGATCGTTGTATTTCATTCGCATGGTTGCCAGATTGTTACATTTGTATTATGTTTACATTTTGCAACATATATTATGAATCAAGTTGAAGAAATAAGGTTCGATGTAGAAAACATGATCAGTATATGTGAGAAAGGAACCGTTGGTAATGTGGTTTCAGAAGAACTACCAGCATTGCCTAAAATTGAGGTACCCACATTCTCGGGGGTAGATAAGGATTGGGACATATTTTCAGAATTATTCTCCGAAATAATTCATAAAAGAGAAGACATCAGTCTATCTCTTAAATTCAACTATTTAAAAGCTGCCTTGAGAGCAGAAGCAAGGAGCATGGTGTCGCACTTGCTGACAGGAAGCGCTGAGAATTATAATATAGTTTGGGAGTTACTAACCAAGCGATATGAAAACAAACGCAAAATATTTTCACAGCAGTTGAATCGTTTAATTGAGTTGTCTTATCCAAATAACGACTCAGCCAGACATTTAAAATTTTTTATTGATTCCATTAATGAATCAATACACATTGTTAAGTTAAAATCAAATTTAACTGATGAAGTAGATTGCATATTCGCACAAATAATATTAAGGAAATTTGGTAAAGAAACGATGCAAGAATTTGAAAATCATGTCAAGAAGACAAAAGACATTCAACAATTAAGCGACGTCTTAGATTACCTAGAGCAGAAACTCAGCTCGTTAAGTTCTGTACAAGAAGTTACAAGAACAACAATTAAAAAACCTACTAATAATTTAAAAGAATATTGTCCCATATGCAAGGGAACGGGACATAATATATTTAATTGCTTTAAGTTTAAAAATATGACGTCGGCAAATAGGCTCGAAAAAGTTAAAAAGGAGCACATTTGCATAAGATGCTTAAAACATACGATAAACAAGCGATGCAATAGCGAAGATCTTTGTGCTTTATGCAATAGGAATCATAACACAATGCTTCATATAAATAGTGAAAGGACAAATTCATGTGTTACAAAAGAAAGAGCACTATTAGCCACAGCAATAATAAAAGTAAAATCGTCAAATGGAGGTTATGAAAAATTGAGAGCACTGGTTGATAGTGGATCGCAAAGCACGATCATTTCGGAAGAAGCACTTCAAATCCTAAAGCTACCTAGAATAAAAAATATCACCGAAATTAAAGGGGTAGGTTCAGATAGTAGCACATCTAAATATAGGGTAAAATTGAACATAAAAACTCCAAATCTAGATAAGAAACCTTACAAAATTAAGGCAATTGTATTGCCTAAGTTAATGAGGGCCCTACCAGTGAAATCGCTTAATATTAATCTCAAACCATGGGATAGCTATGTCTTAGCTGATCCCAAATTTAATAAATCAGGCCGTATAGATATTATTATTGGAGCAGATTTATATATGCATATTCTAAAGAAAGGATTAGTAAAAATGGGTGGACTGCTAGGTCAAAATACAGATTTTGGCTGGATAGTATCTGGTTGTGCAAAGTCCGAAAGTAATAAATCAGTTGTCGCAACAGCCATTCGAAACATTGATTTAAAAAGATTTTGGGAGTTCGAAGAGGATGAGTTAAAAGACATTGAAAAAGAAAAATGTAAACAAAATGTTATCCAAACAACAAAAAAAAAATGGGAAATACGTAGTCACTATTCCATTTAAAGATAATAAAGAATTAGAAAATTAAAAAAACCAAGCAATGGCACGTTTTGTCAACTTGGAGAAAAAATTATAAAAAAATCATATACTAAAACAGAGATATAAATGGAAGCAGGATATAAAAAATATAAATGAAGGCCAGATAGTTTTAGTCAAAGATGAAAACCGCCACCCGGCTAAGTGGCCATTAGGAAAAGTTGAACAAGTATACAAAGGAAAAGATAGGAAAGGAAAAGTGGTTAAAATAAAAGGAAAGCACAATAACAATACCAATTCACAAAATATGTCCTCTAGAATGAATCCAACAGAAAAAGAGATAGAAAATCTTGATAGATGGAAATTAATTAAAAAGAGAGAGTTCTGGAAAAAATGTAAAGAAAAGTAATCTAAACATATTACAGTAATTTTAGCTATAATTATAATAAGACGACAAGCAAATAAGCTTACATATAAGAAAAACGGAAATAAAATATTTGACATACAAAAAACAAATTGAAACCAAAAGTATTGCATAAGAAAAACCATAATGTTGTCAATGTAATAATCAAATGATAACGCCGACTCTCGGCCTGCCCTTGGCAGAATGTTCAAAAATGAACACCCTATAATAAGATATGTAATAAGAAAAACCATTGAAAGCCATAATGTAATAATCAAATGATAACGCAGACTCTCGGCCTGCCCTTGGCAGAATGTTCAAAAATGAACACCCTATATTTATTTATATATATATCATATGTACTAGCTGACGCCTGACACATGCAGGCCAGCCTTACTCATCGCAGTACTTGCTACTGAAGTGGAATGTACAACTACCGTTATTGCTGGCGACGGATTGCCGGCAGCTCGGAGCGCGACGATCGCCGCGATCCAGCTGCCTGACGCTCTGACTAGCTGATGCCTGACCCATGCAGGCCAGCCTTGTTCATCGCAGTACATGCTGCTAAAGTTCGATGCGCAACTACCGTTATTGCTGGCGACAGATTGTCGGCAGCTCGCGGCGCGGCGATCGCCTGCACAAAAATACAAAGAATTTATGCGCCAAGCAGACGCAATACCAGCAGCGGCTGCATATTAAGTATTATTATGTATAATTTATTTAGGTGTAAGCATATTATGTATAATGTATTTAGGTGTAAGCATATTATGTATAATGTACTTAGGTTTAAGCAGTTTAATATAAATAAAGAGCCTGCTCGTCAGAGCAGTTCAGTTCGATCTTACAAGTCGTCTCGGTTCGTTGTGAACAGTGTGTGGATAGAAAAGTTCTAGCTCGAGAATGTAACCAGACTCCGAATTTACACTGATTGATGCAATATCAAAAGTATTTATTTCAGCATTAATCATCCATCTATTCCTAGAATATGGCAGTTGATAAGACATAACCCAACCATATAAATTAATAGCATTTAAGTGCATCAAAAATTCTGATTCTTAGTGCTAACATAATTAACTCTAAATAGGTGGTTGGCTTTCGAACAGCGTTTACAGCGCTGGACTAAGCCACCACGAATGTCCATTTGGATAAAGCTAAACACAATAATATCTGTATGCAATTCCAGTTCTATTTTTGTGGTCTTTAGCATTGCATCCCATGAAACCCAAGGTGTTGTATAATAATGGGCGGGAATGAATAAATTTTCTTGCAAAAAGCTCGAAAAGGGGTATAAACCAAACTGGGCAACTGAAAATTTATTATTTTTTTGAATCTATATAGCTACTAAGTGCATCTAGACTTGATGCCATGAAACGGAATGTATCTAAGAATCTAATCTCAAGGAATCGCAATGAATATATTTTGAAAGTGAAATGCATAACTCCTTATTACGGTGAAGTACTCTTAATTCACCTTCAACTTTGTTTAATTCCCTTACGAAAAAATGGGAAACATATTTTGAGAAATTTAGAAAAAATAGTGGGACAAAAGGTGCGAATGAGAGCATTTCTAAAACTAAACTTGTGGGGAGCCATATAGTTTTGACATATGCTATATGCGCCCCTCGCAACAACTGCCACATATGCTATGGGCAGCCCTCGCAACGATCGCAACAAACGACATTGGATCTGGCACCGCATCAGCAGATTTCGACGACAACGAAATCAACGGCGACACACACGCCTTGGTCAGCATATACTGAAAGTGGGACAACAGTTTAGCAACCACAGCTAATGACACGCACGCCTTTAGTCAGCATATCGACCGTGAGAAAGCAAGCTTACGTTACAACCAACAACCAAAGCGCACGTGCCTACTTCAGCGGACGCTACCGGATGAATGGGCGCCGTCAGCACATCCCGTATCGGACAGTGCGAGGTGCGCACTATTCAGCGAGTGCAGCGACGTCAGAAGACAGCGACCTTAAAATAGGTGCCCGCTGCTTTACTGCAGCGATCGCAAAACGGTATTAGAGAAATACCAAAAAGATCACGCCACCAATGCGACCCGACCTATAAAAGAGGGCGTCGCAGATACAGAAGTCGAGCAGTGCAAAGGCGACAAGCAGAGGCAACACGTCGACCAGTGGATCATAACAGGACGATCCACTAGCAAGGAGCTTCGAGGGAGCAGTGCAAGTCGACGAGCAGAGGCAACACGTCGACCAGTGGATCGTAACAGGACGATCCACCAGCAAGGAGCTTCGAAGGAGTCAGTCAGAGGCAGGCAATCTGAGACTCACCGCAGTCAGTGCGAAAGCTAGGAGCGAAGCCAGACAGAGAAGGTCTGATCGCCACCTAGCTGGTACATGGGACGCATGAATATTAAAACGATATCCATAGGGCAGTTACCATAATAACATAATAATAATTAAAATAAACAAAACCTTTAGTTAATATATAAAGGATACGTGGTATTAATTATCGCAGCACAATCAAATATAAATTTGTTGCACGACCCCACAGCTCGACTGAGTTTTAGCCCAGCTAAAACTGGACGAACTAGAAGGTTCGTTACAACTGGCGCCCAACTTTGGTGGTTGCGATAATTAATGCACATAATATATATTAACAAAACAAAAATGGTTCGTACCTGGGTATACACCCTCAAGAAGGAGGAAGTCTTGAGATATGGAGAAGAATTCCAAGTAGATCTCAGAGGAACACTGGATGAGATGCGTCGACAATTCGGAGAGTGGGTGGACACTCACGAATCCAGGCTACCATACAGCACGAGGATTCAGGATTTGGCAGCTATTCATGGCAGAATTTCACAGGCCAAAGAAATAGGAAAAGTTGCGGATGCAAGAGAAGCGACGAACGTAGATTTCGCCCAGTTGAGCATACCAACAACTAGCGCAGCAGCACGCGCACGAGACGACAATTACACAGTGTGGAAAACACCCACACCACAGCCATCAAGAAGAGTGCCCACAAGCGACAACACGGCGACGGATATGTCCCAGGAATACCCGAGGGTAGCAAAACAAGTCCGGGAGTGGAATTTTCGCTTCGACGGCACCACGAAACCATTAGAATTCTTGGAGCAAGTCGAGTGGTCAGCCGATACATATGGACTCAACTTGAATTCAATTCCCAGGACCATGCCTGAACTACTCCAGGGAATGGCATTAAAATGGTATGTAGCCAACAACCAGCACTGGACTAGATGGACAACATTTGTCCAGAGTTTTCTCAAGAATACTTCTTGCCAAGAGATTACTTCGAAAACTTAAAAGACGAAGTCACCCGAAGACGTCAGGGTATAATCGAGCCATTTAAGCTGTATATGGTGGAGATGCAGACGCTAATGTGGCCACTGCAGTATTCGGCGGTGGAGCAACTGCACAAAATCTACAGCAACAGCCTTCAAGACCTACGAGCGTACGCCAAGCCAGGTCAATTCAACAACTTGGCAGAAGTGATGCATTTGGCAGCCGCGTTTGAGGAACTCGAGGTAGACAGGGAGAAGTTGAGACAGCACAGCAGCGTGGAGCACCCGAGTTACAACACTCCACAGCGAAGGCAAGTAGAGCCCCAGGAGAGCCAAACGGATCCACCACAAAGACGTCGCTATCACCATATAGAGACCGCGCCAAGGCAAAAATGGCCACGACTTATGCGGATAGAGGATAGTGGACGGACACACAGCAAAGCGTACCACGAGAGAGTCGAAACCGACACGAGACCCAGACCAGCCCCGAAGACGAGACGCGACAATAGACAAACGCATATAAATAATCCAGCGATGGCTTGCAGATATTGCGGCCAGAACGGACACTGTGCGAAAGAGTGCACAAATCCTATAATCGGAGTTCGCACGTCAGTATGTTGTCCGTCGGGAAAAGGTCACCGGCGTCCGCCACCGAGGGGCGAGCGGGAGCCGAACAAGGGCAACCCCAAGACGCTAATAGGCAGCCTGCAGGACGAGGGAGCACAGCTGACAGCGGTCGTAGAGATCGGCAACTGCTAGCACAAGGCTACGATCGATACAGGGGCCACGAGTAGTTTCATTAGCGAGAAGCTAGCTCGTGGACTGTTCGACGTAGGCCGTCGATGCGCAACCAAACGGCGAGTCCGCATGGCAGATGGCCGAAACTGCAGAGTCCGAGAACAAGTCGAGGTGAATATCAGGTTCGGAAGTAGTAGTATGGATATTAGTCTACTGATACTCCCAGGAGTCATCGATGGCTTAGTTCTCGTATGGGATTTTCTGTCTGGGATGGGAACGGTTTTGGAGTGCGCAGGCCTGAAAATAAATATACCGGGAAAAAGAATTCGAGAGCGTCAGGAAGAGAGACTGTACATAGCAAAGACAGTCAAACCAGCAGTAAGTGTTGCAGATGCCAAATCTCGACAACCCCGGAAGGAGACATGCCGGAGAATCTCAATTGTGAGAGACACAATGGACCAAGCCAATAAAAACTGCAACTGGATCCAAAAGATGCGAACGGCCATAACGAGAAATCCAAGGAAGTTTCCAGATTACATGGACAAGTCTGGAAAACTGCACAGACACATACCTCATAAAACTGGAACAGAGGATGTAGCAGCCTGGAAATTGTGTGTACCAACCGGGAAAAGGACACAAGTTCTAGGTGAGTGCCACAACACCGCCGCCGCAGGACATACGGGGAGCAGAAAAACAATAGCCCGAGTAGCAGCGCGCTACTACTGGCCAGGCTTATATAGAGACGTAAGAGCGTATGTCCAACAATGCGAAGAATGTAAGCAATATAAGGCAAGTCAATTGGCCACGGTCGAAGCCTCGCAGGACCAAGGAAGGCACTACAACCTACGTCGCAGGCGATGGAGCTCCAAAATCGGAGATAGGGTGTGGGTGAAGTTACACCACCTATCAAATGGAGCTGAAGGGTTCGAAGCCAAGCTAGCACCGAGATACGGAGGCCCGTACCAAATCATGGATTTCACGTCACCGGTGATCTGCAAGCTAAGGAGCTGGGCAGACAAGCGGATAAGGACGACACATGTGAGCGACTTAAAGCCACACAGCAAGGAGACTGGTGAGTCCCAAACCCCCCAAAACTAAAGGGAGACTCCAACAAATAAAACGACAATAATAAATAAATAAATATATATATATACAAATAAACAAAAAAAAAAAATGATTAGAATAACAATATAAATGTAAACACGAATTGGAGCACTAAGGCAAGTCCAAAACAGGGGAACAGCCCTGGACGCGGCGAATGTTCACACACCACTCAAATTGCAGTAAGAATGCAGAAATGTAGCCATGACCTACGATAACGTTTACTGGAACGGCACTCGACTTAATAAACACATAATACAAAAAAAAAAGGGCAACGGCGGCACTAATCAGAACTCAAGGCAGCGGCCGTCAAGATCGTTACAACTCGTAGTACAAGCGAAAACGGACACCACCAACACTTGCACTATTGAGAGCGCAAGTGCCGGGACCACCGAAAAACACTTGCTCAACACTTTTACGGAAAAGGCAACAACATTGTCAATACAATCACCGAAGTGGAAGTCTTCCACTTACCGAAGGAAGGGGGAGTGTGAGGAGCCATATAGCTTTGACATATGCTATATGCGCCCCTCGCAACAACTGCCACATATGCTATGGGCAGCCCTCGCAACGATCGCAACTAACGACATTGGATCTGGCACCGCATCAGCAGATTTCGACGACAACGAAATCAACGGCGACACACACGCCTTGGTCAGCATATACTGAAAGTGGGACAACAGTTTAGCAACCACAACTAATGGCACGCGCGCCTTTAGTCAGCATATCGACCGTGAGAAAGCAAGCTTACGTTACAGCCAACAACCAAAGCGCACGTGCTTACTTCAGCGGACGCTACCGGATGAATGGGCGCCGTCAGCACATCCCGTATCGGACAGTGCGAGGTGCGCACTATTCAGCGAGTGCAGCGACGTCAGAAGACAGCGACCTTAAAATAGGTGCCCGCTGCTTTACTGCAGCGATCGCAAAACGGTATTAGAGAAATACCAAAAAGATCACGCCACCAATGCGACCCGACCTATAAAAGAGGGCGTCGCAGATACAGAAGTCGAGCAGTGCAAAGGCGACAGGCAGAGGCAACACGTCGACCAGTGGATCGTAACAGGACGATCCACTAGCAAGGAGCTTCGAGGGAGCAGTGCAAGTCGACGAGCAGAGGCAACACGTCGACCAGTGGATCGTAACAGGACGATCCACCAGCAAGGGGCTTCGAAGGAGTCAGTCAGAGGCAGGCAATCTGAGACTCACCGCAGTCAGTGCGAAAGCTAGGAGCGAAGCCAGACAGAGAAGGTCTGATCGCCACCTAGCTGGTACATGGGACGCATGAATATTAAAACGATATCCATAGGGCAGTTACCATAATAACATAATAATAATTAAAATAAACAAGACCTTTAGTTAATATGTAAAGGATACGTGGTATTAATTATCGCAGCACAATCAAATATAAATTTGTTGCACGACCCCACAGCTCGACTGAGTTTTAGCCCAGCTAAAACTGGACGAACTAGAAGGTTCGTTACAACTGGCGCCCAACTTTGGTGGTTGCGATAATTAATGCACATAATATATATTAACAAAACAAAAATGGTTCGTACCTGGGTATACACACACCCTCAAGAAGGAGGAAGTCTTGAGATATGGAGAAGAATTCCAAGTAGAGCTCAGAGGAACACTGGATGAGATGCGTCGACAATTCGGAGAGTGGGTGGACACTCACGAATCCAGGCTACCATACAGCACGAGGATTCAGGATTTGGCAGCTATTCATGACAGAATTTCACAGCTCAAAGAAATAGGAAAAGTTGCGGATGCAAGAGAAGCGACGAACGTAGATTTCGCCCAGTTGAGCATACCAACAACTAGCGCAGCAGCACGCGCACGAGACGACAATTACACAGTGTGGAAAACACCCACACCACAGCCATCAAGAAGAGTGCCCACAAGCGACAACACGGCGACGGATATGTCCCAGGAATACCCGAGGGTAGCAAAACAAGTCCGGGAGTGGAATTTTCGCTTCGACGGCACCACGAAACCATTAGAATTCTTGGAGCAAGTCGAGTGGTCAGCCGATACATATGGACTCAACTTGAATTCAATTCCCAGGACCATGCCTGAACTACTCCAGGGAATGGAATTAAAATGGTATGTAGCCAACAACCAGCACTGGACTTAATGGACAACATTTGTCCAGAGTTTTCTCAAGAATACTTCTTGCCAAGAGATTACTTCGAAAACTTAAAAGACGAAGTCACCCGAAGACGTCAGGGTATAATCGAGCCATTTAAGCTGTATATGGTGGAGATGCAGACGCTAATGCGGCCACTGCAGTATTCGGCGGTGGAGCAACTGCACAAAATCTACAGCAACAGCCTTCCAGACCTATTCAACAACTTGGCAGAATTGATGCATTTGGCAGCCGCGTTTGAGGAACTCGAGGTAGACAGGGAGAAGTTGAGACAGCACAGCAGCGTGGAGCACCCAAATTACAACACTCCACAGCGAAGGCAAGTAGAGCCCCAGGAGAGCCAAACGGATCCACCACAAAGACGTCGCTATCACCATATAGAGACCGCGACAAGGCAAAAATGGCCACGACTTATGCGGATAGAGGATGGTGGACGGACACACAGCAAAGCGTACCACGAGAGAGTCGAAACCGACACGAGACCCAGACCAGCCCCGAAGACGAGACGCGACAATAGACAAACGCATATAAATAATCCAGCGATGGCTTGCAGATATTGCGGCCAGAACGGACACTGTGCGAAAGAGTGCACAAATCCTATAATCGGAGTTCGCACGTCAGTATGTTGTCCGTCGGGAAAAGGTCACCGGCGTCCGACACCGAGGGGCGAGCGGGAGCCGAACAAGGGCAACCCCAAGACGCTAATAGGCAGCCTGCAGGACGAGGGAGCACAGCTGACAGCGGTCGTAGAGATCGGCAACTGCCAGCACAAGGCTACGATCGATACAGGGGCCACGAGTAGTTTCATTAGCGAGAAGCTAGCTCGTGGACTGTTCGACGTAGGCCGTCGATGCGCAACCAAACGGCGAGTCCGCATGGCAGATGGCCGAAACTGCAGAGTCCGAGAACAAGTCGAGGTGAATATCAGGTTCGGAAGTAGTAGTATGGATATTAATCTACTGATACTCCCAGGAGTCATCGATGGCTTAGTTCTCGTATGGGATTTTCTGTCTGGGATGGGAACGGTTTTGGAGTGCGCAGGCCTGAAAATAAATATACCGGGAAAAAGAATTCGAGAGCGTCAGGAAGAGAGACTGTACATAGCAAAGACAGTCAAACCAGCAGTAAGTGTTGCAGATGCCAAATCTCGACAACCCCGGAAGGAGACATGCCGGAGAATCTCAATTGTGAGAGACACAATGGACCAAGCCAATAAAAACTGCAACTGGATCCAAAAGATGCGAACGGCCATAACGAGAAATCCAAGGAAGTTTCCAGATTACATGGACAAGTCTGGAAAACTGCACAGACACATACCTCATAAAACTGGAACAGAGGATGTAGCAGCCTGGAAATTGTGTGTACCAACCGGGAAAAGGACACAAGTTCTAGGTGAGAGCCACAACACCGCCGCCGCAGGACATACGGGGAGCAGAAAAACAATAGCCCGAGTAGCAGCGCGCTACTACTGGCCAGGCTTATATAGAGACGTAAGAGCGTATGTCCAACAATGCGAAGAATGTAAGCAATATAAGGCAAGTCAATTGGCCACGGTCGAAGCCTCGCAGGACCAAGGAAGGCACTACAACCTACGTCGCAGGCGATGGAGCTCCAAAATCGGAGATAGGGTGTGGGTGAAGTTACACCACCTATCAAATGGAGCTGAAGGGTTCGAAGCCAAGCTAGCACCGAGATACGGAGGCCCGTACCAAATCATGGATTTCACGTCACCGGTGATCTGCAAGCTAAGGAGCTGGGCAGACAAGCGGATAAGGACGACACATGTGAGCGACTTAAAGCCACACAGCAAGGAGACTGGTGAGTCCCAAACCCCCCAAAACTAAAGGGAGACTCCAACAAATAAAACGACAATAATAAATAAATAAATATATATATATACAAATAAACAAAAAAAAAAATGATTAGAATAACAATATAAATGTAAACACGAATTGGAGCACTAAGGCAAGTCCAAAACAGGTGAACAGCCCTGGACGCGGCGAATGTTCACACACCACTCAAATTGCAGTAAGAATGCAGAAATGTAGCCATGACCTACGATAACGTTCACTGGAACGGCACTCGACTTAATAAACACATAATAAAAAAAAAAGTGCAACGGCGGCACTAATCAGAACTCAAGGCAGTTACAACCAATAACCAAAGCGCACGTGCCTACTTCAGCGGACGCTACCGGATGAATGGGCGCCGTCAGCACATCCCGTATCGGACAGTGCGAGGTGCGCACTATTCAGCGAGTGCAGCGACGTCAGAAGACAGCGACCTTAAAATAGGTGCCCGCTGCTTTACTGCAGCGATCGCAAAACGGTATTAGAGAAATACCAAAAAGATCACGCCACCAACGCGACCCGACCTATAAAAGAGGGCGTCGCAGATACAGAAGTCGAGCAGTGCAAAGGCGACAAGCAGAGGCAACACGTCGACCAGTGGATCGTAACAGGACGATCCACTAGCAAGGAGCTTCGAGGGAGCAGTGCAAGTCGACGAGCAGAGGCAACACGTCGACCAGTGGATCGTAACAGGACGATCCACCAGCAAGGAGCTTCGAAGGAGTCAGTCAGAGGCAGGCAATCTGAGACTCACCGCAGTCAGTGCGAAAGCTAGGAGCGAAGCCAGACAGAGAAGGTCTGATCGCCACCTAGCTGGTACATGGGACGCATGAATATTAAAACGATATCCATAGGGCAGTTACCATAATAACATAATAATAATTAAAATAAACAAAACCTTTAGTTAATATATAAAGGATACGTGGTATTAATTATCGCAGCACAATCAAATATAAATTTGTTGCACGACAAAACAGGACGAACTAGAAGGTTCGTTACAAACTCTTCATCTATACTCCTGGCTATAGGTTTATATTAGCTAATTACCAGGTATAAATATCACTTACATCTCTGATAAGAGACCTGACCAATTTTATATTCACATCTTCTCTAGACTCTAAAAAACAGGGCATTCGCAGACTGTAAACACAATATAACGTATATCTAAACTATGCAACACGAGCTTCATATACTGCTGGTGATGTTCAACATGTATCCTGTCGATGTGTGGGAAATTTCGACACGTCTTACAGAAATAAAGTTGTGTGTTGTGAGATGAAAAGGTGGCGGAAAGTCCAAATTCGAAAAATTGAATTTGAGTGTTTCATTTATTTTAAAAAGTGAATTCTCAAATATCGTCAAATGTAAATGATGGGACATTTGCAGGTTGATAGTTTAGATGCTTTTTAAGGGGTGAGCTGGCCATTAAAGCAAAATGTACCATTATTTTTGCACTCATAATAGGTTATTTATTTCTCAGCCCTTATAGTGTTGTTTCAATATAACTTAAAACTTAGCGGAGTATATTTGATAATATTTAAATCCAGCCTCAATATTTGAGTCATTGTCCAGCCGTTGACCTTCATCTAAGGAATTCAAAGAAAAAGCATCATTTGTTGATATAGATCAAACACACCAGAATGAGAGTGTGTAAAAATGGTCCGATTGATGTCAGAGTTTCCATTGAGTTGGATAGTGCCAGTGTTAAAAACACTAAAGTATATTGTGTACTTATGCACGATCGGTTAGTTGAGTATTCAGCATTAATGGGATTAGTTCAGCGCATCGTTTAAATAAATTTGATGGAGGATCAAGTAGTTGTCGACATCAAAGGATTTTATGGAAATAACAACCATTTTATATTAAAAGAAATTGAAATATTTTTTAAGAATGGTTACTGTCGGAGGCAGCAGCAGCCAACAACCAATTAATTATAAGTATCGATAAGTAACGTAGCTTCGTAACGTAATTTGCATGCCCATCCCTGGGTTTTGTATTTGCCATTCTTTCATCTTCACCTTGCACATGCAAGTTCACCGCTCACTCTCGATTTAGCACTCGTCGGTTGTGCATGGGCAAGCGGAGCACGCGCATCAAATCAAACATACAAACATACATACATACAAACATACAAACGCAACACGTGCATCGCAATAAATTAAATATATTAAACAATGTAATTCAACAAACACATAAAACAAACTCCACTGTAAATAAAACCCATACATGTCAATAGAATAAATAGTGAATTTAATATACGCAAATAGAGTGAACATTGTACAAATAAGAAATAAAATAATCATACAAAATTAATAAAACTCAACTCAAACACCAGCTCAGCGGTTGGTTCGAACATAGGTGAGCATGAAAAAGGCGCTGTCCTCAAAACATTTGGTGACCCCGACGTGATTTTTTTTTTTAATTTCTGACATGTGTTGTGTCATTTGAAGTGCAAGTGAAAGATGATTAACAATTCGGTTAATAATAAATCTAAGCGTCTTCTGCATAATTCGATGCAAAGACCAACAAACACGCTTGCACGCACACACACACATACATACATTCAGTTTCGCTCTCATTTGAAGTGCAAGTGAAAGATGATTAACAATTTGGTTAATAATAAATCTAAGCGCCTTCTGTCTGCATAATTCGATGCAAAGACCAACAAACACGCTCGCACACATACACACATTCGCACATTTTCGCTCTCGTTTTCATTACGCGCGTGTACTCTTTTTTTTCGTCTCCGTTTGCCTGCTCACATTCTTGCATTCGCATATGCTTGTAAATGGTACAGTTGACCAATTAACTTGCGCTGTGCAAGAACTTTCGTCAACGCAGCGGTCAATCAGCGGTCAACCGGTACTTGCCGTTAATTTCGTTTGCATTTCGTTCGTCCGTTAATTCGCGAACAACACACATTCAAACCTACAGTGGATCGCAGCTCAAGTCGACCAGTGTCAAGTGCTAAATCGAGAGTCAGTACTGGCATATTGTTCGACTTGCTTTGCGTTGGGCAAATTCGTCTGGTAAATCATTTACCCACGCTTCAGAAGAGCAAATTAGGCTGGATAGTTTCTGGAGGCTGTGCGATTCCTAACCACTCATCTCTAGCTGCTCCGATCAAGCATTCGGACACTATTGAAGAAGTTGCTGAAATTCGTCAGCAGGTCAAGGAGCCACCAGAAAGGAGGAACAACAACAGTTGGCTGCAATGGCCACTTTACCCTCCAGCAGCAGCAAGAAATCAACTAAAGAACCCAGCAACAACAACACGTTGCACACGATCCGTCATCACTAGCTCATCGATATCATCATCGAGATATCGACTATTGCATCGACTTCATAAGCAGCAACACCGAAGCCACAAACTGCCGGTTCAGCAAGCAGCAGCAGTAGCAAACTGCAGCCGGGTTAGCAATGAATCTGTTACCAACATTGCCACACGCAAGGAGGCGGCGGGCAACACACATAAATCAAACACCAGCTCAGCGGCTGGCGCAACACAAGACACCAAGCGGAGCGAAGTCGATGGCTTGAAGGAGTTGGTGCGCAAAAGTAGCACCCAACAAACAACTATTGTAGTCGGCTCCTCCGCTTCCTCATCGGGCGCTGCATTGTCGACAACAGCAACAACATGCTGCAACATCTGCCAGCGAGCGCTCATCAGCATCATCTCAGCCTGACACATCATTTGGCTGCATACAACAAACCACCACCACTTCTATCGCGACGTTGGAAAAGCCGTTCTCACATTTCACGAGCTTCGTACTCCTGTATGCGAAATTTCTGCAATGATGAACTCACGACCTCTTTGTCCCATTTCAGAAAACGCAAGCGATCTAGAAGTTCTCACTCCTGGGCATTTCCTGATTGGAACTCCATACGCCAATCATACACTCAACGGGCACGCTTAGCTCAGCGCTGGCCAGCGTCATCCACATCATGTTCCTGCACCATGCTGGTGTCCAAGGCGACTGGTGTGCCGATGTCAATTGCCTCGTCGGCGCTGGGTGGCTCCACAATAATTCGCAGTGCGCGAAGTCATCATCATCACCATCATCAACAACAGCGATAGCACCTGAATCAAAATCATAATCATAGCCACAGCCAGAGCCACAATCACAAGAGCCACAATCATAATAGCCACAATCATAATAGCCACAATCGAAGAACCCGACATAACATATCTCTGGAAAGGACGGCGTCTCGCGAGCTGCAATAATCAAACCTGCAGCTGGCACCGTCAAAGGAGCCGTTGGCAGGATCGCTGTTCTGCCCCCTTAGACCAAGTCGGTTGAAACCGTTGCGCTTTCAACGGGGGGAGTATGTCGGAGGCAGCAGCAGCCAACAACCAATCAATTATAAGTATCGATAAGTAACGTAGCTTCATAACGTAATTTGCATGCCCATCCCAGGGTTTTGTATTTTCCATTCTTTCATCTTCACCTTGCACATGCTCACTCTCGATTTAGCACTCGTCGATCGTGCATGGGCAAGCGGAGCACGCGCATCAAATCAAACATGCAAACATACATACATACAAACATGCAAACGCAAGACGTGCATCGCAATAAATCAAATATATTAAACCATGTAATTCAACAAACACATAAAACACACTCCACTGTAAATAAAACCCATACATGTCAATAGAATAAATGGTGAATTTAATATACGCAAATAGAGTGAACATTGTATAAATAAGAAATAAATAAATCACGCAAAATTAATAAAACTCAACTCAAACACCAGCTCAGCGGCTGGCTTCGAACATAGGTGAGCGTGAAAAAGGCGCTGTCCTCAAAACAGTTACTATCAAGACGTTCATTATCTTATAAAACCACCATACGATTTTCTCAGATTAACTAAGAAGGCGCGTAAAACGTAAATATGGTTAATTAGAAATCAACACAATCTCTGTTGGAATGATGGAAATGAAAGCTTTTTAAAAGTCAGAAATTATCTTCGTGAGCTTGTTAATAATATGAGAGTAATCACGAAGGGAGATACAAATAAAATGTTTCTTGAAAAATTTCTATGGACGTGTGGGATGAACATTGAAGAAAATGGATGTCCACGATTAGATGAGCTGAAATTTAATGTTTTCTCCGACTGTGGGTCCCGGTCCCATCAAAATAAAGGTGTATGTGCCTTAAGAAACGCTCGAGTTGTATTAGATTTTATTATGAACTTTAATCAAAGTGTGATGTAGTTCTAATGGTTAAAATTAATAAAGAAAAACTTCAAATTTATAATTGAATGTGTTTATTATTTAGGAACATGATGGTGTAAACAGAATTTAATTTCCATATATTTTAAAATTAGAACTTTCTAATATTATAAAGAGTTTAAATAAATTGTTCAGAGCACATTGGTTTGATATTTTCCTATGTATTCTGCAATTTGTGAAAAAGTTTTGAAAGTGAGTTAAGCTTTGATCTAGTTCTAAATCAATTATTTTTGTAGTTAAATATTTGGCTAAAAACTGTTTCTTAGCTCTACCTCGTACAATAACTGAAGCGAAACTGTTTAATGGGCTTAATATGTCACCAAGGCAAATAAGAAATGTCTCCATCACTCCAATCCAATGTATCAACATACTGTTTAGTTATTTTATGGTTTTTCTAGTTACTTCATCCAGCTCTTTTATGTCATAGTGCTTGAAGTGGTAGAAATTCGGTATGATTGATCCAGCTTGCATGAAGGCCAATTTTTTTACAAAAATCTGCCTCTCATTTCCAAATATATACTGGAAGTCGAGAAGAATACACTAGATTCTGTCTATTTTTATCATTTCGTGTTCAATGTGTAAAATGTAGTGTGAATCATATTCTAGACTCTCCACCTTAAATAGCGCACACAATTGAATTTCAAGTTAGTTTGAGCCAACTTTCATTCAATATGGACACACTTAAGCTAACAAAATCTAGAAATTCGAGAAAAGTACAAGATCATGAAATCATTTTTGGATTTGCGTATTTTGTTTATCTACAATTAAAATTAAAGTGTGGCTTTTCAACAACGAGAGGATTTACACCAATGGTTTGGATGCAGCAACATAAGCGCAATTTCATTGGATTTGGAAAAGAGGAATGGCTTCAATTAATAACATTAAAGGAATATATCCAGTTAAGGATTGAGCAGTTTGAGTTCTTGATGCCTGATACATTAATGGATAATCCCAAGATTGAAAGCATAAAGTGTCATTTTAAAATTAGAAAATCAGATAAGCAATGCATATTAATTTTAAATCAATATGGTAATAAAATTGAATTTGATAGTGAGTCATAGTGAGCCTTCATAAGGTAAGGGATATTTTTAACATCATTCTTATGTTGGAACACGTTGCTGAAAAATCAAATTTGTAATATATATAATATATACATTATCCCTAAATGTTCAAAGATGGGAAAATATGATGTACAACTTTTAGATTTAAATGTAACGTATGGACAAAAAGCAGAAATTGAGCTAGCTCGCTTATGTTTTAAAATTTCATGCGAAATCAATATAAGGATGGCCACTCCAACAGAGTGTAAAGGAGAAAAAGGAGAGAGCCGAAAATATACCTAGACACACAAAAAGATAGCTGCACGTGTCAAACGTACGAGTGTGCGCGCTTGAGTGTGCGTACGTGATTGTGTTTTTTAAGGAGGAGATTGTGAGCAAGGTATGTAACCTGTAACCTGTATGCTAAAATATAGTGGAAGATCGGTTACCAGCTACCGCACAAGTGTGCAGGTACATGTTTTTGATTTTTTGAGGGTGAGTTCATTGATCAGTGGAAAAGTATTTTTGGTTCTCTTTTCACACCTTCGTTGACATTGCCTAGAACTCTTAGGGCACCTCCCACCTAATGTTTTCACACATCATAATTATAGTATTATTGTTGTAAATTGATGTTGAGTAGGTACTTCGCACGTACGTTTGACACGTGCTGCTACCTTTTTGTGTGTGTTTTCGGTTCTCTCCCTTTTTACAGTGCACTCTGTTTGAGTGACCCTTATAATGATTTCACATTAATTTGAAATAATAGCCTGCTCCGATTTGTCAACACACTAAAGGAAAATTTACTCCAAAGTGCCGAGAAGGTAGGAAACCGACGTACTTTCCGGTTCAACCAGGACAACGATCCAAAGCATAAGGCCAAGATAGTACAGTACTGGCTCATCAGGAACTGCCCCCACATGATGATTCCACCGGCCCAGTCTCAAGATTTAAATCTTATGGAGAATTTGTGGGCTGTGCTGGAAAACAACATCCGGAAATACAGCATATCCAGCAAAGAGGACCCCAAAAATGTTCTGCGGGATGAGTGGAGCAAAATCAGTCCAAATGCTATCAGGAAGCTGGTATCTTCGATGAATATTAGGATAAGGGAAGTGCTTAAGGCTAAAGGATATCATACTAAGTATTAACATCCGTATTTAAGTTCTTATACGCCAAATATATTATTTCATTTAGACTGATCCTAATGAAAACTGCACCTGGCAAAATTTTTATAATCCTACCTAGCAGGTGGGGAAACCACAGTTCATTGGGGTCATATATTAATTTTGATGGTTAATATATATACCTACCATTGGTCATTGGAATTTTTGAAAAATAATGAATAATTTGTTTATGGCAGGCAATTACTTAGGAAACCGACGTACTTTCCGGTTCAACCAGGACAACGATCCCCAGCATAAGGTCAAGATAGTACAGTCCTAGCTCATAAGGAACTGCCCCCACATGATGATTCCGCCGGCCCAGTCTCCAGATTTAAATGTTATTGAGAATTTGTGGGCTCTGCTGGAAAATAACATCCGGAAACATAGCATATCCAGCAAAGAAGGCCTCATCAAAACTGCTCTGCGGGATGAGTGGAGCAGAATCAGCCCAAAAGCTAACAGGAAGCTGGTATCTTCGATGAATAATAGGTTAAGGGAAGTAGTTAAGGCTAAAGGATATAATACTAAGTATTAACATCCTTACTGAAGTTAATATACGCCAAATATATTATTTTGTTTATACTGTTCCAAATGAAAACTATACCTAAAAGTATGCTACATTTTCCCAGTGTATTGGGGTCGTATATTAATTTTGGTGGTTAATATGTTGAAAATGTGGGGGGCGTTTTTTTCCTAATCTTCTATATTCCTTCAATAAAATGCAGCGGGGGTTTTTATCACTAGATATATTTATTTTGACTTTGAAAGTATTAGCTCATCTTCGTTCGTTGGCTAGCTGTATTACGAGATTACTTGGTTACAAGTGCTAACATATTAGCATTTATGTTAGAGATAACAGCGCTGAGTGCGCTGTGTGGAGGCTGCTAACAGCGCTGAGTGCGCTGAGAGCAGGTTGCATTGCCAAGAGAGAGAATGTGGATCGCAGGTTATGTTAAGCCAGCTGATAATGCCCGGACTAACATATCTCACATAAACAATATAAATTAAACGGTTCCTTAGCGTTTTTAATAAAAGAAAACTGAACTGTTTGGTTTTAGTGAGTCAGGTCTGATGAGCAGCTCTTTGTTTATACAAATGTGCTTAGCCTGAATTCATGTAAAATGCAACTGGACCGGGGCCTCACAGCAGCAGCAGCTGGACAGCAGCTGGATCGGGGCCTGACAGCAGCAGCAGCTGGATCGGGGCCTCGCAGCAGCAGCAGCTGGACCGGGGTCTCACAGCAACAGCAGCTGGACCGGGGCCTCGCAGCAGCGGCAGCTGGACCGGGGCCTCGCAGCAGTTGTGCTCGTTGGTTGCAGCTGCGTTTGGCGAAATGTGCTGACGCGGCGCAAGATCCTAATGTTGTTTGTTGCAGTCAGTTAGTGTATTTTCGGTGAGTTTGGACATATTTGTGATTTAGGAATAATTGTTCCTAACTTATATACCTTTTTTTTTTTTTTATTTAGCAATTTAATTTAATATTGATCAACCTACTGAAAGGTTATAAAATATTGTTTAGAAGGTTGAATATATAATAACATGGAATTTAAATTAATAACATAAACAAATAATTGGTTTTAACGTATTACAATATTACGTAACATCAAATGTAAGATTAAATATAACATTTTTGCTAACATTAACGAAAAATATTAACGCCCAACAGTCCAGAGGTCGCTGGTGTGGAGCCGCTTTAAGCGTCTGCGGGTTGTATTCGACCCTAGTGTCGAAGCCAATGGGTTAACATGGTTATGTAACCGGTCATTATAACGACTTGTGTGTCGGTTTATTTGGCTGAAAACTGTCGGAACACAGAAGTCGTTGTGCAGCGTCATATTGCGCACATAAGGTGGAGCTCCTGAGATATCTCTTAGCACCTTGTTCTGCAAGACTTGAATTTGGTTAACCCAAGATTTTGCCGCTGTGCCCCAAAATGGAATCCCATATGTCCATGTGGGCACGATGATGCTCCTATACACCAGCAGCTTGTTGCTCAAGCTGAGTTTGCTGGATGGCTTCAGCAACCAGTTGAGTTTCGCCCTTTTGGATCTACACACTGCTGCCGTGATCTGTATGTGATTGCGCCAGGTAAGTTTCCTGACCAGATACATACCCAGGTAGCGAACATGGTTCCCCTGAGATATGGTCGTGTTGTTGAGTCGGACGGTTGGACAGTTACCACTCCTGAGCGCAAACGTACAGTGCTGAGACTTGTTCTCATTGATGCAGATGTTCCACCGGTTGGCCCATGTACTAAAACCATCTAAGAACCTTTGCGTAACCGCTGCTGCTCTCCAAGCAGTAGAGGAGTTAGCAAGGAACACAGTATCATCCGCGTATGTGGCAAGCAGCGTGTTTCTGGCTACCGGAATCGGCAAGTCCGCGGTGTACAATGTGTACAAGGCAGGTCCGAGGACACTACCCTGCGGTACACCCGCTCCGATGCGGCGTATATTTGATCGCTGGCCCCTTACTTCAACCATAAAAGAACGGCCAAGCAGTTAGGACCTCAGCAGTAAATACAGCGCCGATGGTAGTAGGGACTTAAGCTTAAAAAGCAGGCCATCATGCCATACGCGATCAAACGCTTGCTGGATATCCAGGAAGACAGCAGAGCTGTACTGCTTATTTTCCAAGGCCTCGAGGACATGCTGAACTACTCGATGAACTTGCTCTGGTGTACCATGGTGATGCCTAAAGCCAAACTGATGATCAGGAATGGCACTCTGGAAGCCACTTACTGCCGACAATCTTCCAAGAAATATTTTTTCAAATATCTTGGAGAAAGTGGACAGCAAGCTTATCGGTCGATATGACGAGACAAGATTATCCGGCTTGCCAGGTTTCGGAATCATCGCAATCACAGCACACTTCCATGGAGTGGGGAAGTGGTGGACGCGAACCATTGAGTTAAAGAGTAGCACCAAGAACATCACTCCCTTCTCGGGGAGGGCCTTAGCAACTCTACCGTCGATGCCATCATAGCCAGGGGCTTTCGTAGTCTTCAGCTTCCGAATCTGTAAGCGGACCTCATTAGGGGCGATAGGTGTGATCGGTTGGACAGGATCGAGATCTGCACTTAAAAATGCCTCAGTTTCCAGTACCTGGCTGAGTGACGCAAGCTCAAAAGGCGTGAACCGGCCTTGGAGCTCATCCGCAAATGCCGATGCAATCTCTGCGTCCGATCGACACCAAGTGTTGTCCGGTCGCATGATGGGGATCCGCCTGAGTGGCTGCCGCTTGACACAACGCGTTGCCTTCCACAAATTGAATCCATGATTCTTATTGGGATCGGCATTGCGGAGCATATCCTGGAAGTACTGGCTCTTAGTGTCGAA
Source organism: Drosophila neutralis (assembly GCA_035044385.1). NCBI lineage: Eukaryota > Metazoa > Arthropoda > Insecta > Diptera > Drosophilidae > Drosophila > Drosophila neutralis. The sequence goes on from JAWNME010000142.1 coordinate 26,245, forward strand.
AAGCAACTTTCGCAGCTCGTACGCAGCCCGCCTAAAGTCCCTTAGATCCAAAGGATTGCGAGAGCGCATATATTGGCGACGCAGTGCTCTCTTGTGCCTTACCAGATCCAAAATCTCAGTTTTTAAAAAAGGCTTATCTGGACTGCGAGGCGAACAAGGAAGTTGGCCAATCATGGAGTATTCCGCCGCCGCGTTAATATTACGCAGGAATAACTCCGCTGCGTCGTCTATATCAGCCGGTGAACGCAGCTCCATGTTCAAGTTGACAAGCTGCTCCAACCTCTGTCGGAATCGGGTGATGTTTGCCTTTCGCGGCAGAAGACGTGCCTTGGGAGCATTTAGAGTAACAGCCATTCTATACTCAACGATCAAAGGGATGTGATCGGAGTTAAGCTCAATTCGCTCAGATATACCAAGACAGTCAGAACGTATTCCAGCGTACACAGCAAAGTCAATTGCTGTCGGCCTACCGTACGAATAGTGCGTTGCACCTCCCGTGGCAAGTACTTGTAGGTTGGAGTCTCTCACGCAAACCGCAAGCGCAATCCCACGGCGAGTGTCCAAAGCAGCACCCCAGAGATGGTGTTGAGCATTCCAGTCTCCAGCAATCAGGAACTTTGGGCCAAGCTCATCGAAGAGACATTTAAAGTCTTCTAATGCCCACACAAAACGTGGCGGACAATAGACAGCCGCTAGGACTACTTCGCCTTGATCACTAGAGACTTTAACGGCAGCACATTGTGCGCAGAGCCAACTTATGGGGGTCAGCGCATGATGTTGCAGAGAAGATTTTATGATAACTGCCGCTCCACCACGCATGCGATCCGACGGATGATTGGCTAGGTGGATATCGTAGCCTGGTAGCCTATAGTGTGATCTGGAGCAGTAGTGAGTCTCACAGACCAACATTACATCTATTTGATGGCGATGAATAAACAACTCCAACTCATTGGCGTTATTTGCAAGGCTATTGGCGTTCCACACGCCAACGCGCATCCCAATTTGGCTCATTTATTGGCAAGTACAGCGTGCAACAGGCTCATCATGGCCATCATTGTCTCACTTAACTTGTCGAATTTTGACATAAGACTGTCAAGCTGGGGATTGGCGGGTTGATAATACAGGTAAGGCTGTTGCACTTGCTGATATTGATCCTGTGAGGGCTGCTGATGCTGTTGACGCAAAGGCAGGTGGTGTTGTTGATGATGGCTTAGTTGCTGTTGATGTTCTTGCTGCATGTGCTGTTGTGTTTCTGCTGATGCTGAGCGTTCTCTCGATGCCTAAGCATCTGGCGAACTTTTGGTCGTCGCTTTTTTCTTGTCTGCTGTTGCTCAGGAACCTGCGGAGCATCTTGTTGAGGCGGCAAAGGTTGTTGTTGCTGCTGTAGCGACTGCTGCGGCTGCTGGCGGTGCTGAGGTTGTGACTGTTGTTGTTGATGAAGCTGCTGCTGATGGTGACGCTGCTGCTGAGGGTGACGCTGCTGCTGTGACAATTGCCCAAGTTGCTGAAGGAGCTGAGGAGCCGTTTGTCTGGTGGCATCAGCATAAGAAAATTGGGCATTGCGTATAGGAGCCGGGCTTCTTGGACGCGGCTTTTGGAGGTATTGAGCCGACCTTCCAGACTGAGCCACAAGCTTCCTTCCTTTGGCAACGCGCTGATAAGCCGGGCATCCTTTCCAGCTTGCTGGATGTGTTCCACCGCAGTTTGCACATTTCGGATCGACATGCAATGGTTTTTCGCAATCTTGACTAGCATGTGCTGAACCACACTTAACGCAGCGATGCAGTTTTTGGCAGTACTTCATAGTATGACCAAATTCCTGGCAGCGGTGGCATTGGGGGATGTCCAAACGCCGATCAGGGCATTCAACAGTGATGCGCACCTGAGAGATGGAGCGTAAGTTGTAGATCTCCTTGTTATTCGCAGCCGGCTCCAGCTCCAAATAACACAGGTTTAGCTCCTTTTTGCTAACCCGGCTGACGATGGTTTGAACTCCTCGCAATGAGTGCCCAGATCTGGCGAGCTCCTCTCTTAAGCAGTCAATTTTCTGCAACGATGGATGCAGTCCCCTGACCACCACTCGGAAGCCTCTGTCCTCCTTTAGTTGGTAAGAGTGAAATGGGATTTTCATCTCTGAGAACAGTTTCTGGATTGCCCTGTATGCGTCAATACCACTTGGCATGACTCTCACAGTACCACCGCCACTGCATTTAAGCATAAAGCTGTCAGGCGGCGTGACAGCATTTAAATCTTTAAGCAGTCCAACAACGTTGGTGATACCCTCAGCGATAAGTGGAGGGGGCTTGGAAGGCCTTGTAGGCTGCGGTTCCGCAGTGCGAGTGGTTGACAGAGAATCGCGGATCTCAGCGGCAGCGCCCAGACTTGTGTCCTCATCGCCCACAATCAGCGGAAAGATTGGGGAAGCAGCATCTGTAGTCCTCTCTGCCATATCCACTGACTCGATGTCTAAGTCAGAATCTGACAGCGGGTCCTCTAGTGCTTGTTGTGCTGCACGAGCACCTGTAGAAGTAGATGGCACTGTGCAATCGTTGATTGTCGCAATTTTTCTTTTTTTGCTAGCAATGTTGTTCGCGTCAATATCACCAATATAATTTTTGGTGCCTTTATTAGTGTTGTTGTTGTTGTTGTTGGCGTTGCTTGTATTGTCGTTGATTAAATTGTTGTTGGCATTTGCAATTCTTGCATTGTTGACCTTGTTGTTGTTGTTGTTGTTGCTGCTTTCCGAGCGAGAGCGCAGATTATATCGGAGTTCGCTGGTCTGCCCGATAAGAGAAAGCGAGCACCAGGAAACTGCAGCTGCAGTATCAGGCGCGTCGCCGGGAGTGGCGGTATGGAGGGTGTTGTTCATATTGGCGCGGAAAACTCATACGTTCACTATGAATATTTGTAATGGTGTGTAAACACTGGTAATCGTCTAATCGATATAAATTTTTTTCACTTTACGGTGTGTAGACACTGGATTATCGTCCTATCGATATATATCACTGAGAGCGAGAGAGGCGCGCTCATAGAGCCGAGCAAGGGGTGGGGTAAATTTTTCACACGTGTTCCAATTGATATAAATTGCTTTATACCAAATAGCGTTCAAACACTGGCGCGAAAATTATTGACCCGCGTATAGAACACGTCTTTGCCGACAAAATGACACGACACTGTCCATTTAAATCGGACTATTTCACCATTTATTAATTTTTTCTTTCAGAGCTTTATTCTTTTTACTCTTTCCGTGGCCATGGCAGAGTTGCCTCTGTGACTTATATACCTACCATCGGTCTTTGGAATTTTTGAAAAATAATGAATGATTAGTTTACGGCAGGCAATTCCCTTTTTTCTTTGACCCTGATCAGAATAAGCTTCGAGCCACCGTATACACATAAATAAAATAAAACAACAAGTATACAAAAAACTAAATATAAATATTAATTGGAGCCCCAAGGCGAACACAAAATAGGTTAACAGCCATGAAGAACGTGGCGAATATTTAACACGCCACAGCTATTGCAGAAAGTGAACAACAGCTATTGCAGAGGGAGAGAATGGCCATGACCTGCTCTAGAGTTCACTCGAATAAAGTGCAATGGCCGTCGAAAGCGTTATGCTTACCGCTGACACAAGAACGGCAACAACGCTTGCACTTAAAGAGAACCAGTACAATGACCGCCGAAAGCATATTACCCGCTCGCGCAGATGAGAGCGTAAGCACAGCGACCGCCTAAAACGTTTGCAACAATGCGGAATTAGGCAACAACAACGCTTGCACTATGGAGAGCGCAAGTGCAGCGGCAGCCAAAAACGTTTTGCTTGACGCTTAGCAACAGCAGATTGGAATACTAGTGTAGAAGCGTACACGAAAACCAAAAATTCCGTCCCCAATGAATAGGACAACCCGAGAGAGAGGGTTGCGTAATTCGAGTGTACACCCACACAAAAAGTATAGAATGAGGCCTCAATCTAAACAAGTCAGTACGATCGCTGCGTCCTGGCGACCGGGTGGTTTGTATATTGCGCGTGATACGCGTAAGGCGCCTTGAACACAAAATAAAAAAGGAATCAAATAAAATTGTGTTATATGTTGGCAAGGATGGCGCGCAATGCAAGCGGTACCAACAACAATGCGTTTAAATCGAATCAAAATGCCAGCAAGCAGCAGCAGCCAAGGCAAAATGCACGCAGCGCAACTCCAGCAGCAACAGGAGCAACCTGAATTGGAACCTGTCCTCGAGTCTGATGCTGGACAAGTGGAAGACACTGGTTGGGTGAGTGTACCTGTCCATTGCCAGCTATCGGGGCTATTTGGGGTGCAAACCATACAGGATATGCCATTCGAGTCGAAGACTTCCTTTGTCAATTATAACTGCAATAAGCAGGCGATTGGACGGCCCGCATCTCGGTGCGGAATACGACGCGGGCCTGCGACCGGAGTAGATCGTTGATCTGGTTTGTAACATTGGATGAGCGCACTAACGCACTTCGCCGTTGGTCGAAGAAAGGGGGGAGTGTGAGGAGCCATATAGCGATGGCAAATGCGCCCCTCACAGTAACTGCACATCAGACCGAAGTCCGGCCCTGATTGCAGTTGCGGCGAATTCGCCCTCTCTCTTTCGTACGCATGTTGTCAGCCATTTCAGTAAACTGTCACAACCCAAGTGCCGTTTACCATATAGGCATAAGTGAAATTATAAATCAAACACAATAAAAACTAAATAAACCATTTGATTTAATTTAATATATACAAATCCCTTGTGTTGTTAATTATCTCATCGCGATACAAAAGTTACTCAGCTTTAGGTAAAAAAATCCGGGTTTTATGGCACACAGGTGTCCACAATGTACCTGTTTCAAATAAATGACCTAATAATAGGGTACTTTTTTACATAATCATAACTAGCAGCTGGGAGAACCTCAGATTTTTAGGATCATATATTCATATTATTGGTGGTTAATATATGTATCTACCGTAGATGTTTGGAATTTTTGTATAATAATAAATAATTAGCTCATGGCAGTCAATTACTTTTTTCTCAGACACTGGTCCAAATTAGCTGTGAGACACTGTATGTTCCCACCATAAGTTTTTAGAATTTTAAAAAAATTATGAATAATTAGCTTATGGCAGGAAATTACATATTTTACTGGATCCGATCTTAAATTGCCTACGTTTTGTGTTTTATACCGCTGTTCAATTCAGTAATTGATTAAGACACTAAACTTAGTGAAATATAAAAGCTTCAACACTTGCGTTCGTGTTTATCTGGCTCAGCTTTCGATTCGGATCGATCGTTACAAAATTCCAGTGCAAATTATCTTGCCTCTGGACAACCTTAGCGAACGCTTTAACAAAAAGTGATTAGTTTTCCATTCGCACATCAAGGAGATCATTAAGATCAAGAAGGTGGATTCGCCTTCAGCATGGAAGCTTCGTGAGTTTTCTGATAAAGTCAACTCGCATATGCGCGTACTCGAAACTTTGGGAAGCACACTAGAAATAGCGGGTTGCATGGTAATACACATGCTACAGAAACTGGACATAGCTACTCAGACTTGTTGGGAGGAGGCTGCACCGATTGATCAAATCCGCCCGGCACAAGAATTCTGTACATTCTTGGAGAAGCGATGCCAAAAGCTGGAGAACCTACAGCATGCAATGGGATACCATTCTTTCAATTCTCAGGTGGAAAAATGCAATCAATTCCTTAATCCAAGACGAGTATTTGTGGCATACCAATCTAACAATTCTCATTTTCTCATTTTGAAACCACCATGGTATTATACATATACCAGGTTTGGAAACCTATCTCCCTCTTTGCCACACAAAGAAGCTAAGAAGCTGGGTCTTTTACCTTAATTGTTTAAAAGTTAGGCACCATTCTCGTGCATGCAGCAGCGGTCATTGTCATGGCATCATGCCCTGCTGCACTTTGATGACGGCATCTCCCAGCAGCCAGACAATTCTTCAGCTAACTCCGCGCTCATCGCTTCTTCGATTTCATATCGGCCTCTGCATCTATTGCTGCACACGATGGTTCATCTCGAGAAAAGTCGATCGGGCCTAATTCTTCCGTGCAGAGCTTTACGTATTCGGGATCTCACCTGCATCTCGTCACGCTTAGCAGTTGCAGTTAAAAAGAGCTCGATCTACAACTGCAACGTCTGGTCTTGGTGAGACTAGCATTCTCAAGTCCTTCCTTCCTTTCTTCTCGGCTTTGGTCGCAACTACTATTAATTGAAAAATTGGAATATTCCCGTATTTCGATTAATTTATTTTTATCTCTTAAAAGCAGATGCCAAAGTTTAATTCATCTTTCGCTGCCTCGAGAGGCGATGGCGATTAGTAATTGGTGATAGTGATAGTGAAGGATCTCCCACTTTGGACCCTGGCACATCTTGGCCATTCTTTAATTTAAATTAACTTATAACAAAACTGTGCGTTATTCTAGTGATTCATTAATAATTTTTGGGTGCTTTGTCGGTAATTTTTGCTATAATTCACATAAATTATTAGCTTTGCAATCATAAAGTGAGCGCCTAACAGCTGTGTTTTGTTTTTGTTTTGGTGCTCTCGCTCTCTTTGTTCAAATTGCATGCAAGTTCGCTTTGCTTTGTTATAGCGGTTTATGTGTGCACTTTGTTACTCTTGCTCTCTCTACTGTCGTGTGCTCTCACAACGCTGTATTACTCTCTCTATACTTTCGTGCTCTCCTAACTGTGTTTGCATGTGTTGTTGTTTTTCTGTGGTTTTAAGTTTTTGTCGGTACTCTTACAGCGCTAAATATTGTTGTTGTTGTGTGCTGTTTGGTTCTCGTATTTTTTTCTGTGCTGTGCATTTGATATAGTTCTCTTTTCTTTTGGGGTATATATATTTTTATATTCACTATGTCTGCGTGCTATTTAAAAAGCTGAAATGCCAAGACCCAAAGGCGCTCCTCACAGTAACTGTCTACCAGGCTGAAATCCGCACCTGAATTCGCTCTCTTAACCCTCTCTCTTTCTAACTCATGTTGTCAGCCATTAAAGCGTTTCCACCAGGACAATTTCCGTTGGCGAGTGAGGAGTATTACGGGTGCAATATTGCTATCCATACTCACACTAACGGCTGACATAGGCTGGCACCAGCAAATGGTGGCGGAAAATTTCAGAAGATCACACCAAGAAGACCACTCCACTTTGGTACTGTCGCAGCACATGTTGAAATTTTAGAGCAGCCTGAGCGAAATTTTTGAGCAATCTGTATAAAATTTCTGAGAAGGACGAGTCTGTGTATTATTGTATACAAAGCAAGTCGGTCGTAGCGAGTGAAGTTACCGAAATTAACACGAGCAAGAGCAATAAGAGTGTGTGGAATACGAGTACCATTAAATACAAACCAAAAGAACAGAGTGCGTCGAAGAAATCGACGCCATCAGGATACCAGGATCGGGTCATGAAATTGGGTGAGAGACGTAAATCCTTGCCACACTCGAATTGTGGCAACAGACGAGATGCAAGCAGATCCAAGCGAAGCAAGTGAGGCTTGACCTCACAGGAGTGCTAGGGTCGTCACTTTTCATAGAGAAGACTCGCCTTCGCTTGTTCTTCACAACGGACGTGTTAATTTTTTTGCGCATCGTAATGATTTATTTTCGTTCCTTTTGAATTGAAATATTTATTTATTGTGATCGCATAAATTTTGTGACATTGTGCTATATATTGTTGTAGAACACATCTTGTCTTAGCCTCTGCTGTGATTTGATGTGTTTTTGCTGTGCTCCGTCCAGTTAGTGCTTGTTATTAAATTTCAACACGTACATTTAATTTAATTAACATAAAACATAGCTGTGCGTTATTTTTCTTGTGATTCTTTGGTAATTTGGGTGTTTTGTCGGTAACTTTTGCTACAATTGACAAAAAATTGTTACTTTTGCAAACATAAAGTGCGCGGCTAACAGCTGTGTTTTGTTTTCGTTTTGGTGCTCTCGCTCTCATTGTTTCAATTAGCATGCAAGTTCGCTTTGCTTTGTTGTTGTTATAGCGGTTAATGTGTGCGCTTTATTACTCTTGCTTTCTCTACTGTCGTGTGCTCTCACAACGCTTTATTACTCTCTCTCTACTTTCGTGTGCTCTCGTAACTGTGTTTGCATGTGTTGTTGTTTTCAGTGGTTTAAAGTTTTGCCTGTTTCTTACAGCGCCAAATATTGGTGTTGTTGTGCGCTGTTTGTTTTCTTATTTTTCTCTGTGCTATGCCGAATCTTCATATAGTTTTCTCATCTTTTCGGGCATATATACTTCTAAATTCATTATGTCTGCGTGCTACCTAAAAAGCTGCAAGTGCCAGGCCGACCCAAAGGCTGATTTCATCTGTTGTTGGTTGTGTGAGAACGTGGTGCATGTTAAATGTACTGGTTTCACGCAACGGGTAAAAGATTTAATCGGCAATAAGTCGGGTTCAAAGTGGTGTTGCGAGCGATGCCGCGAGACGGAGTCGGATGGTCAGTATTTTACGAGGCAAACTAGACGCGGCTTTCACAATCTCCTTCTAGCTTTTAGTAAGCTCAGTGCTGATTTTGATGCTATGGAGAGTCAATTTAATAGTGTAGAACTGCTTAATGAGTCTCTAAGCCTGCAATGCCTCGTGAACCAGTTGTATTGGCCCCAGCTCTGTTAGTGACCCTTGCACCGCTGACACCCACTGTTGATAATGGGATGCAGATGAAGCAGTTTAACTCTCCTGCACCACCTGCAATCAACAGTGGTGCCCCAATTGTGTCACAGGCCACTGTGCCCGTTTCGATTCCCCCACCTCTTTCTAGCTGTGTTCCTAGGACTCTTGCTGCGGTGGTACCTAGAAAGCCAATTTTTATTTCGCGTCTTGGCTCTGAGATATCTGTGGATGACATTCAAGCCTACATACAGTGTAAAGTGTCATCTAGGGGAATACCGATTGAAAAATTTGTATTTAATTATGAAAGAGAAATTTCCTCTTTTAAAATAAGTGTATCGGCGGAAGTATTCGGCACAATTTGCAGTGCTTATTTCTGGCCGAAGGGCTTAGTTATAAAGGAGTTTATAAACAAAAAACGTGTTTGGCAACCTATTGCAATTCCTCAGAATTTTTCTGGTGATTCGTCTTCTAATGTTGCACCAAAAAACTAAAATCCTCTCTTTCTCTAGCATATCAGAATGTTTGAGGTCTTAACACTAAACTTTCTAAGCTATTTGTTGACAGTCTTTCTATTGAATTTCTTTCGTCCTCTC
>JAWNME010000144.1:0-32812 GCA_035044385.1 Drosophila neutralis
TCGAACTGAACTGCTCTGATGAGCTTTGTCTAAATATATGTAAAATGCAGCTGGATCGGGGCCTGTCGATGAAGGCAGCTGGATCGCAGCGACCGTCGCGGCGCGAGCTGCCGGCAACCCGTCGCCAGCAAACAACGGTAGTTGCAAAATCCAACTTCAGCGGCATGTACCGCGATGAACAAGGCTGGCCTGCATGGGTCAGGCATCAGTTGGTCAGAGCGTCACACGCTCATACTCGGACACTTACACTAGTACATGTGTTATGTACGGTGGCTCACAGTTCAAATCGAGCATTGTCAATGAAAAAAAGTAATTGCCTGCCATAAGCTAACCATTCATTATTTTTCAGAAATTCCAAAGACAGATGGTAGGTATATTTATTAACCACCAAAATTTATATATGACCCCAATAAACTGGGGTTTGCACACCTGCTAGGTAGGATTATGTAAAGAAGTTGCCTATTTTTAGGGAACATTTTATTTGGACCAGGTACATTATGGACACGTGGGTGCCATAAACCTCCGATTTTTTACCTAAAGTTAAGTATTTTCGGTATAAGTAGACCAATTCTTCGTAGTCAGTATAGTTTTATCCTGCATCTCGGGTGCAATAAGCCAAAAAGGACTATGGACAAACAGACTATCATTGAACTACGAAAACTCATCCTGGAACACCACAAAAACGGATATGCACATCGCCAAATAGCTGAAATGGTCAATCTGAGCAACTCAACTGTGAATAACATCATTCGGTGCTTCGTCGACGCAAATCGGATTGAGGGCAAGAGCAGAAAGGCACCAAACAAGATTTTAACCGAAGAGGAGGAGCGAAGGATCACCAGGAAAATAAGGGGAAATCCCAAGATATCGGCTCCAAAAGTGGCTCAACAGGTGGAGGATGAAATGGGGAAAAAGTGCTGTGTGGAAACTGTGTGCATGTTTCTGCGCAATCTTGACTTGAATGCCCGAGTACCACGGAAGAAGCGCTTTATAAGCGTGAAAAATAAAGGGACTTGGATGACGTTCGCCAAAAACCACTTGGACAAGGATTTGGAGTTCTGGAACACAGTCATATTTGCATATGAGTCCAAATTCACCATTTTTGACTCGGGCGGACGGAATTATGTGTGGCGACAGTCCAATACTGACCTGAATCCCAAACACGTAAAGGCAACAGTCAAGCACGGTAGGGGAAGTGACATAGCATGGGTATGTATCTCGTCAGCCGGATTCGGGAATTTTGTGATTTTTGAAACAACAATGGACAAGAATGTGTACTTCAACATACTAAAGAAAAATTTACTCCAAAGTGCCGAGAAGGTAGGAATCCGACGTACTTTCCGGTTCAACCAGGACAACGATCCCAAGCATAAGGCCAAGATAGTACAGTCCTGGCTCATGAGGAACTGCCCCCACATGATAATTCCGCCGGCCCAGTCTCCAGATTTAAATGTCATTGAGAATTTGTGGGCTCTGCTGGAAAATAACATCCGGAAGCACAGAATATCCAGCAAACAAGACCTCAAAAATGCTCTGCGGGATGAGTGGAGCAGAATCAGCCCAGAAGCTACCAGGAAGCTGGTGTCTTTGATGAATAATAGATTAAGGGAAGTAATTAAGGCTAAAGGATATAATACTAAGTATTAACATCCTTATTTAAGTTAATTTACGCCAAATATATTATTTTGTTTATACTGTTCCAAATGAACAGTACGCCTTGAAGTATGCTACATTTTTATAATTCTACCTAGCAGTTGGGGAAACCCCAGTGTATTGGGGCCATATATAAATTTTGGTGGTTAATATATATACCTATCATCTGTCTTTGGAATTTCTGAAAAATAATGAATGGTTAGCTTATGGCAGGCAATTACTTTTTTTCATTGACAATGCTCGATTTGAATTGTGAGTCACTGTATATAAATACAGGGTGTTCGTTTTTGAACATTCTGCCAAGGGCCAGCCGAGAGTCGGCGTTATCATTTGATTATTAGGCGCGACAACTTTATGGCTTACAATGATTTTTCTCTTTATATATATATATATGGTGTTCATTTTTGAACAATTGCTTTGGATAAATCGTGATTCGCTATCCTTTATTTATACCTATTTATGCAGTAAAATGGGCCTTCATTATTTTCTTTCATTTCATTTCATTACTAGCAATGCTAGAAATACAATGACCCGTCAATTAATAAATAAATCTCATAGATTCAGAAGATTAAGTCTTAGAAGTGGTCAAAGTTTTTGTACTAATCTGCTAATCTAATCTCTTTCAATTATCAAAATCTGTATACAAATGAATATGTCAGCAGATTAACTCTGGGCTTTGATGTACCGAAGAAACCTGCTAATTCTTGTTTTATAATAACAAAATTTATATATCTTCAATAAGAGACTTTCGGATATGCTCCCGTAGTTAAATACTCTATTGTATATTGTAAATTATATACTTTACCTTTAGTGAAATCATTGCACGTCCTATTAGTTCGTTATCATGTTTTCCAGAAGAAGCAGTAACGGCAATTTCTTTCATAAGCTTACTAAGGCCTCTTACGCCTTTGACATCCAAGAGTTTGTTAACCTTATCTTTGACAGTCTCCGCAGCATCAAAATCCCTAAATATAATATAGAATAGAATAGAATAGAGTATAATCATTAAGTCTTTTCTCTGCAAAAGGTTTATACACACACTTGAAATAGCGGGAAAACATTTCACGGACCCGCCTAATCCAGCCAACAAAAGTTAATTAATATATACCACACAACTGCAGAGCTAGAGTTACCAAATTTTAATAATTATTAAATGATCGAGAAACACCCAACGCCGTTAAGCTACCACCCCACAAAATATTTGTTTGTCACGCGTTATCAGCGGGTATAACGCGGATAATTCAAAGTGTCAATGTCAAACTGACACCCTACTCATCTGTTTGTAATGAAAAATGATATTGATACCACAAAAAATACATAATATAAGACTTACCAAACTTCGATAATCAGAGCTTCCTCGCGAGGGCCTTCAGTAATTGGCCTATTGAAAATTGTATTAAATATGAAATGTATTAATTTATGTGTGTTGAATTATGTCTTTGTGGATTTATTTCGCGCCAACTGCGTCTTTACATTGTGAAGGATTTACAGCTACTGATTTATAGATTACATGAAGCTAAACACGATACATGTGTGACCATAGCATTAATATTAATCGACGTAGCGATATTTATCGTTGCCGTTAAAATTCAAACGTATTTCAACAATGTGAAATTAGAAATCGTAATCATCGTTTTGCTGTAACAGCTTCATAAATATAAAAATAATTACTCTACTCTAATTTTATTGCTCTTGCAAAGAGAGTGCATTGAATGCAAATACATTCTGCACACTCTTTGCAAGAGCAATAAAATTAGAGTAGAGTAATTATTTTTATATTTATGAAGCTGTTACAGCAAAACGATGATTACGATTTCTAATTTCACATTGTTGAAATACGTTTGAATTTTAACGGCAACGATAAATATCGCTACGTCGATTAATATTAATGCTATGGTCACACATGTATCGTGTTTAGCTTCATGTAATCTATAAATCAGTAGCTGTAAATCCTTCACAATGTAAAGACGCAGTTGGCGCGAAATAAATCCACAAAGAGACATAGGTTGGCAACAGCGAAATGGCAGTGGAAAATTACCAGAAATCACGCCACCGAGGCGAGGCGATCACGTGATTTCTGGTACAGTCCCGACAAAAGGCCACGACCCGGCCTATAAAAGGAGCGCCGAAACGCACTGAAGACAGTTCAGAAAGAACCGACACGTAAGGCGGAACCTCTGTCAGTTCGAGTGAAATCCGAGACGCGAAGCGGAACCTCTGTCGAACGACAGAGCCAGTTTAAAACGCTATACCAATTTAAAAATCAAAAATAAAACCAACCAAGATCTATGCGAGAGCTCTAAAGAGAATCAACATTTTTGCTTTCTAATACAGGACACTGAGGTCCTTGAAGGTTGAAGTAGTGGATCCTTGCTACGTTCAAGTTGTGCTACGAGGCGAGGCCTACACAGTAACAAGCCAAGCGTGCGATAACCTGCCTGAAGTTCGTCAGTATACGCGCGAAATCCGTTTGGTCAAACGGAGCCGTATGATAAACTGTCGAACCAGTGCGAAGCCGCGGACTGGCGTAACTGGTGTACGGGGTGCCTTGAACGAACTTGTCCGAACAGGACCACGCACTGAAACAAACCAAGGCCTCAACAAGTGGCCGAAGGAGCCAACACAGACATTGTGCAAATATTTAGTGCAACCAATTGACGCTAAAATAAAACCATATAAATTAATTTAATATATAAAACAATTGTGTTATTAATTATCACTTCGCGACCAAATTTCATAAATTTATTGCACGAACACACAGCTCGACTGAGCGTTAGCCCGGCAGAGAAATAAGGTTCGTTGCAATACGTAGAAAGGGGATCTTTCCATATGAGTATATAAACTCAGAGGGCAGATTATATGAGTCTGCTCTTCCCCCTAGAGATAATTTCTTTAATAGCTTAACAAATTAAGAGTGCTCACTCGAAGATTACACTCACGCCCAAAGTGTTTGGTCAGTTTTCAAATGTCAAAGTCGCAAAGATTACATGGAGTTGTATCTTAAGACTGATGTTCTACTACTTGCCGATGTTTTTCAAAATTTTCGAGCTATTTGCTAGAAAATTCATTCATTAGATCCCGCCCATTATTATACAACACCTGGTCTTTCATGGGATGCAATGCTAAAGACAACAAAAAAAGAACTGGAATTGCTTACAGATATTAATATATATACAGTGACTCACAGTTCAAATCGAGCATTGTCAATGAAAAAAAGTAATTGCCTGCCATAAGCTAACCATTCATTATTTTTCAGAAATTCCAATGACAGATGATAGGTATATATATTAACCACCAAAATTTATATATGGCCCCAATACACTGGGGTTTCCCCAACTGCTAGGTAGAATTATAAAAATGTAGCATACTTCAAGGCGTACTGTTCATTTGGAACAGTATAAACAAAATAATATATTTGGCGTAAATTAACTTAAATAAGGATGTTAATACTTAGTATTATATCCATTAGCCTTAATTACTTCCCTTAGTCTATTATTCATCGAAGACACCAGCTTCCTGGTAGCTTCTGGGCTGATTCTGCTCCACTCATCCCGCAGAGCATTTTTGAGGTCTTCTTTGCTGGATATTCTGTGCTTCCGGATGTTATTTTCCAGCAGAGCCCACAAATTCTCAATGACATTTAAATCTGGAGACTGGGCCGGCGGAATTATCATGTGGGGGCAGTTCCTCATGAGCCAGGACTGTACTATCTTGGCCTTATGCTTGGGATAGTGGTCCTGGTTGAACAGGAAAGTACGTCGGATTCCTACCTTCTCGGCACTTTGGAGTAAATTTTCCTTTAGTATATTGAAGTACACATTCTAGTCCATTGTTGTTTCGAAAATCACAAAATTCCATAATCCGGCTGACGAGATACATACCCATGAAATGTCACTTCCTCCACCATGGTTGACTGTTGCCTTTACGTGTTTCGGATTCAGCTCAGTATTGGACTGTCGCCACATACAATTCCGTCCGTCTGAGTCAAAACTGGTGAATTTGGACTCATCTGCAAATATGACTGTGTTCCAGAACTCCAAATCCTTGTCCAAGTGGTTTTTGGCGAACGTCATCCAAGTCCCTTTATTTTTCGGGCAGAAACATGCACACAGTTTCCACACAGCACTTTTTCCCCATTTCATCCTCCACCTGTTGAGCCACTTTTGGAGCCGATATCTTTGGATTTCCCCTTATTTTCCTGGTGATCCTTCGCTCCTCCTCTTCGGTTAAAATCTTGTTTGGTGCCTTTCTGCTCTTGCCCTCAATCCGATTTGCGTCAACGAAGCACCGAATGATGTTATTCACAGTTGAGTTGCTCAGATTGACCATTTCAGCTATTTGGCGATGTGCATATCCGTTTTTGAGGTGTTCCAGGATGAGATTTCGTAGTTCAATGATAGTCTGTTTGTCCATAGTCCTTTTTGGCTTATTGCACCCGAGATGCATGATAAAACTATACTGACTACGAAGGATTGGTCTACTTATACCGAAAATACTCAACTTTAGGTAAAAAATCGGAGGTTTATGGCACCCACGTGTCCATAATGTACCTGGTCCAAATAAAATGTTCCCTAAAAATAGGCAACTTTTTTACATAATCCTACCTAGCAGGTGTGCAAACCCCAGTTTATTGGGGTCATATATAAATTTTGGTGGTTAATAAATATACCTACCATCTGTCTTTGGAATTTCTGAAAAATAATGAATGGTTAGCTTATGGCAGGCAATTACTTTTTTCATTGACAATGCTCGATTTGAACTGTGAGCCACAGTAGGTTTATCCAAATGGGCATTCGTGGTGGCTTAGTCCAGTGCTGTAAGCGGTACTCAAAAGCCAACCATTTATATATGGATAATTATAATAGTAATCAGAAATCAGAATTTTTAATTTACTTAGATGCAAATAATTTATATGGTTGGGCTATGTCCCAACATCTCCCATATTCTGGTTTTAGATGGATGAATGATGATGAAATAAATACATTAGATATTTCATCAATCAGTGTAAATTCAGAGTCTCGATACATTCTCGAGGTAGATCTTTTGTATCCAGACTCTCTTCATGATTATCATAATGATCTACCTTTTTGTCCAACTAACCAAAAGCCTACTCCAGAGGCTACAGTTTAAAAGCTTGTTGCGGACCTAAGGTCAAAAACAAAGTATCCCGTCCATTACAGAAATCTTCAGCAATGTCTAAGAAATGGTCTTGAATTAACAAAAATTCATAAGATTTGGGAATTCAAACAGTCTCCCTGGCTTAAAAAGTATATAGAGTTAAGACTTTTTCAAATTATTAAATAATGCAGTCTATGGAAAGACGATGGAAAACGTTGAAAACGTAAAGACATCAAATTGGTCACATCGTGGGAAACCACAAACCTTAATAGGTTGCGTGCTCGTGCCCTTATTGCAAAGGCCAGTTTCCATAGTCCTGCACAATTTTCCGAAGATATGTATGCGATTCAAATGAATCGCCTACATAATGTGTATGATAAGCCAATGTGTTCAAAAATGAACACCCTGTATTTATATATATATCACATGTACTAGTACTAGCTGATGCCTGACCCATGCAGGCCAGCCTTGTTCATTGCGGTGCATTTGGTCCTTCGAGACTCTCTATTGTTTTCCCCCACTAGTGGTAAGAGACATAAAGTCTGATAGTCAGCTACAGGTTGCAAAAATAAATTACTCTGCTCTCCCCCAACAGTGGTAAGAGGCATTGTATAAAATAATTTGTTTAAACAAAAGAAAAGATTGTTTAATACAAATAATATACACTCGACAAGTCGTCGAGGGAGAAAATTTTTGGAGACTCGACAGTAGTCGTCGAGGGAGAAAATTTTTGGGGACTCGACAAGTCGTCGAGGGAGTGATCATCGTCGTAGCTGGACAAGTTCATCGCTGTAGATCCGGGTAAGTTATCATTCAATATAAATTTGTATACAAAAAACTAATCACAAATTGCAATAGCAAATTGTTTTCGGATAGGATAGTAGAGGCATTGACGAAAGCAGAGGTAGAGGTAGAAAAGGGATCATCGATAAAAAAGCCAGTAGAAAAAGGCAGTGAGTAAGAATTAAGGGATATTATAAACCCATTACAACATTATCTAAGGGAAGTAAAGGAAGAATTAAATAATATTAATAATGACAAAATCCTAATGTTGCACAGAAATAAAATTTATTTTCTGTGGGATAGAGTTTTACAAAACACAAAACAATTTGAGAACAACTCGCATATTATGAATCAAATTGAAGAATTAAGGTTCGATGTAGGAAACATGCTCAGTATATGTGAGCAAGGAACAAGTGGTAATACTGTGGTTTCAAAAAAACTACTAGCATTGCCTAAAATTGAAGTACCCATGTGGGTACAAAATTTTATTGAAAACAAGAGAAAATCGATATCAAACACTCCAGAAATAATAGACATTGTAGAAAATACTGGAGAAAATAAAATACTAAGTATCGAAGAAAACGAGACTGTAAAAACGTTAGGATTGCAATGGGAACCGCTCAAAGATGAGTTTAAATTCAAAGTAAATTGTGAAAATGAAGACGTAAATGTATGGACAACATACAAAAGCCAATTGAAGTTTTTTAAAGAAATTAGAATTCCAAGATGGATAAAAAATAAGATAAATGTATTAATGCAACTTCATGGTTTTTCTGATGCATCGGATAAGGCATTCGGAGCAGTGGAAACCATAACAGAAGGAAAGATAGGAAATCTTGATAGATGGAAATTAATTAAAAAGAGAGAGTTCTGGCAAAAATGGAAAGAAAAGTAATTTTACATATTACAGTAATTTTAGCTATAATTATAATAAGATACGATAAGAAAAATCATTGCAAAAGAAAAATCATTGTAAGCCATAATGTTGTCGGGCCTAATAATCAAATGATAACGCAGACTCTCGGCCTGCCCCTGGTAGAATGGTCAAAAATGAACACCCTATAATAAGATATATAATAGGAAAAACTCATTGTAAGCCATAATGTTGTCAGGCCCAATAATCAAATGATAACGCCGACTCTCGGCCTGCCCTTGGCAGAATGTTCAAAAATGAACACCCTATAATAAAATATATAATAAGAAAAACGATTGTAAGCCATAAAGTTGTGGGGCCTAATACTTAAATGATATCGCCGACTCTCGGCTGCCCTTGGCAGAATGTTCAAAAATGAACACTCTGTATTTATATATATATATCACATGTACTAGCTGATGCCTGACACATGCAGGCCAGCCTTACTCATCGCAGTGCCTGCTGCTGAAGTTGGTTGCGCAACTACCGTTATTGCTGGCGACGGGTTGCCGGCAGCTCGAGGGCGACGATCTAGCTGCTTGACGCTCTGACTAGCTGATGCCTGACCCATACAGGCCAGCCTTGCTCATCGCGGTACCTGCTGCTGAAGTTGGATGCGCAACTACCGTTATTGCTGGCGACGGATTGCCGGCAGCTCGGGGCACGACGATCGCCGCGATCCCGCTGCCTGACGCTCTGACTAGCTGATGCCTGACCCATGCAGGCCAGCCTTGTTCATCGCGGTACCTGCTGCTGAAGTTGGATGCGCAACTACCGTTATTGCTGGCGACGGGTTGCCGGCAGCTCGAGGGCGACGATCGCCGCGATCTAGCTGCTTGACGCTCTGACTAGCTGATGCCTGACCCATGCAGGCCAGCCTTGCTCATCGCGGTACCTGCTGCTGAAGTTGGATGCGCAACTACCGTTATTGCTGGCGACGGATTGCCGGCAGCTCGGGGCACGACGATCGCCGCGATCCCGCTGCCTGACGCTCTGACTAGCTGATGCCTGACCCATGCAGGCCAGCCTTGTTCATCGCGGTACCTGCTGCTGAAGTTGGATGCGCAACTACCGTTATTGCTGGCGACGGGTTGCCGGCAGCTCGAGGCTGCCTTCATAGACAGGTCCCGATCCAGCTGCCTTCATCGACGGTCGCCGCGAGCCAGCTGCCTTCGTCGACAGGCCCCGATCCAGCTGCATTTTACATACATTTAGACTAAGCATTTTTGTATAAATAAAGAGCGTGCTCATCAGAGCACTTCAGTTCGATCTTACAAGTCGACTCGGTTAGTTGTAAACACAACGTATTTAGGTTTTGTTGTTTTGGAATTATCAAAATGGCAAATGTATGATTTTCATTACGATACAGGCACAATACAGGCACAGGGACTTGTTTTATTACTGGTTAGATTATTTATTGTTTTTCGCGGATCTTTCAAAATTTTTCGAAACATGGACGAGTCGGAGCTACTGTTCAATTGCTTCTATTTCTTGCTGTGCATGTGCGTCATCTTTCCACCGGAGGAATTTCAGCGACTTCGCTTTACAATCGAACAGTTGTTCTCGCGATTGCTGGGCGAAGAATATCTCGACTTTGTTGGCTACCATTTGCAACGCACCTCGTTGAATCTCTTCGTACACAGCTGCCTGCCCGTCACCTACTTCCTCATACATAGCGTAAAGTTCTCTGTGTTCGCCACGCAGGAGCCACTCGAGGACAATGAATAGGATCCAGATTTTCCAATGCCCCAAGATGCCGTGGCCTTTAAATCGCTCACCTGGAAAATGGCACAACGCCTTAGCGTTTTGGCGGTGCTGGCTGTGCAGGCCTTAATCTTTAATTGGCATCAGCAAAATTGGCGACGACATCCCATTAACAAAACCCTGGCCAAATACTCAAATACACCGGGCAGCTGAAGTGCCTTGGCCAGCGACATTGGCATCGAGTTCCGTCGCCAGGATGACTACAAGCGTAAACTGAACTCCATCAGCACTGTGATTGACACAGAGAACTGGATCATCAAGACGACCATGTACAATGTTAATTTTGCACATCAGGCCAACACGGCGCTCAGCGTGGCCGAGGCGGAGACTTACAATATATCGCAGCACGATCAGAATGATACACTGCAAATAATAAGCATTATAGTGAGGCCGATGCGACAGCATGTTGCCGATTTTCATATACGCATTAATGCGCTGGAGTTTCGCAGTCTGGAGGATCAAGTGAGGCGGCCCATAATCATACCCTCGAACATACAATTCCATCGCAGTGTCATTCATCGTTTTATGGATGTGTTTAAGGCGCAGGTCGCGCTAAATCCCATCTTCAGTTCGGAGCCGATAACGGACAAGTGTTTTGCCTGCATGCTCGCCGAGCCGAACATAAAGATTAATAATCAATGCGTCGAATCGTGCTCGAGCACTAACTAAGAAGAACTAATGAGGCATGCTGCTCGAATTGCTATTGTCGTCCCATGTGGTGTGTGGAGTGTTTGGCTCGTTGGTTTGCCGCACGCCAAAACGATGTCGATCGCGAAGTGTGGCTGGAACAGAAGTGCACCTGTCCCATGTGCCGTTCCAAATTCTGTGTGCTGGATGGGAGCTATATTCGAGCACTTGCGGCGACATCATCCAATGAGGATGCCCCATCATCATCATGATGAGTTCCCTTCGAGTTGCACTGGCAGTTTAAGTTGCAGTTTGAATAAAATCGAAAGTTATGCTTTATTATAATATGTATGTTTGTGTGTAAAATATATATACGATACATAATGTGTAAATTTATTAATGTGCATATATACATCTTTATAAGGTGTCCGCCACTGTATGTGTATGTACGGTGGCTCACAGTTCAAATCGAGCATTGTCAATGAAAAAAAGTAATTGCCTGCCATAAGCTAACCATTCATTATTTTTCAGAAATTCCAAAGACAAATGATGGGTACATATATAAACCACCAAAATTTATATATGGCCCCAATACACTGGGGTTACCCCAACTGCTAGGTAGAATTATAAAACTGTAGCATACTTCAAGGCGTACTGTTCATTTGGAACAGTATAAACAAAATAATATATTTGGCGTAAATTAACTTAAATTAGGATGTTAATACTTAGTATTATATCCTTTAGCCTTAATTACTTCCCTTAATCTAATATTCATCGAAGACACCAGCTTCCTGGTAGCTTCTGGGCTGATTCTGCTCCACTCATCCCGCAGAGCATTTTTGAGGTCTTCTTTGCTGGATATTCTGTGCTTCCGGATGTTATTTTCCAGCAGAGCCCACAAATTCTCAATGACATTTAAATCTGGAGACTGGGCCGGCGGAATTATCATGTGGGGGCAGTTCCTCATGAGCCAGGACTGTACTATCTTGGCCTTATGCTTGGGATCGTGGTCCTGGTTGAACAGGAAAGTACGTCGGATTCCTACCTTCTCGGCACTTTGGAGTAAATTTTCCTTTAGTATATTGAAGTACACATTCTAGTCCATTGTTGTTTCGAAAATCACAAAATTCCATAATCCGGCTGACGAGATACATACCCATGAAATGTCACTTCCTCCACCATGGTTGACTGTTGCCTTTACGTGTTTCGGATTCAGCTCAATATTGGACTGTCGCCACATACAATTCCGTCCGTCTGAGTCAAAAATTGTGAATTTGGACTCATCTGCAAATATGACTGTGTTCCAGAACTCCAAATCCTTGTCCAAGTGGTTTTTGGCGAACGTCATCCAAGTCCCTTTATTTTTCGCGCAGAAACATGCACACAGTTTCCACACAGCACTTTTCCCCATTTCATCCTCCACCTGTTGAGCCACTTTTGGAGCCGATATCTTTGGATTTCCCCTTATTTTCCTGGTGATCCTTCGCTCCTCCTCTTCGGTTAAAATCTTGTTTGGTGCCTTTCTGCTCTTGCCCTCAATCCGATTTGCGTCTGCAAAGTGGCGAATGATGTTATTCACAGTTGAGTTGCTCAGATTGAGCATTTCAGCTAATTGGCGATGTGAATATCCGATTTGGTGGTGTTCTAGGATGAGTTTCCGTATTTCAATGGTAGTCTGTTTGTCCATAGTCCTTGTTGGCTTATTGCACCCGACATGCAGGATGAAACTAAACTGACTACGAAGGATTGGACTAATTATACCAAAAGTATTCAACTTTAGGTAAAAAATCCGTGTTTTATGGCCCCCAGGTGTCCACAATGTACCTGCTGAAAATGAAAACCACACCTAAATGTAGGCAACATTTTTTTAATCCTACCTAGCAGGTGGTGAAACCCCAGTTTATTGGGGTCATATATTAATTCTGGTGGTTAATACATGTACCTACCATGGGTCTTTGGAATTTTTGAAAAATAAGGGATAATTAGTTTATGGCAGGCCACTCCGTTTTTTCTTTGACCCTGATCCGAATAAGCTTCGAGCCACTGTACCTACTCAAGATTAGTTTACGTCAATAATACTGTAATTAGGATGTGGGAAAACATTTAGGTGGGATGTGTCCTAAGAGTTCTAGCCAATGACAACTAAGGTGCGAAAAGAGAACCAAAAATAATATTCTGATCAATAAACCTACCCTTAAAAAGAGAAGCGAAAATAAATTCACGCTTATCAATAAACCCACCATTAAAAAAAAATGAACTCATGTACCTGTACACTTGTTAGTTGCTGAGGTGTCCTAAGAGTTCTAGCACTTGTGAGGTAGCTGCTAACCGATCTTCCACTATATTCTAGCACACAGGTTACAGCTTACATATTTTTAATCAGATTCCAAAATTGAAAAACACAATCACGTACGCACACATAAGTGCGTGAGTGATGCTCCACCTGACCCCAACCTCCAATAAAAAAATAGGACTTCCTATAGGACTTCCTTTTTTTTTTTTTTTTAATGTAGCAATTTAATTTAATACTTGATCAACCTACTGAAAGGTTATAAAATATTGTTTTGAAGGTTGAATATATAATAACGTGGAATTTAAATTAATAACATAAGCAAATAATTGGTTTTAACGTATTACAATATTACGTAACATCAAATGTAAGATTAAATATAACATTTGTGCTAACATTAACGAAAAATATTAACGCCCAACAGTCCAGAGGTCGCTGGTGTGGAGCCGCTTTAAGCGTCTGCGGGTTGTATTCGACCCTAGTGTCGAAGCCAATGGGTTAACATGGTTATGTAACCGGTCATTATAACGACTTGTGTGTCGGTTTATTTGGCTGAAAACTGTCGGAACACAGAAGTCGTTGTGCAGCGTCATATTGCGCACATAAGGTGGAGCTCCTGAGATATCTCTTAGCACCTTGTTCTGCAAGACTTGAATTTGGTTAACCCAAGATTTTGCCGCTGTGCCCCAAAATGGAATCCCATATGTCCATGTGGGCACGATGATGCTCCTATACACCAGCAACTTGTTGCTCAAGCTGAGTTTGCTGGATGGCTTCAGCAACCAGTTGAGTTTCGCCCTTTTGGATCTACACACTGCTGCCGTGATCTGTATGTGTTTGCGCCAGGTAAGTTTCCTGTCCAGATACATACCCAGGTAGCGAACATGGTTCCCCTGAGATATGGTCGTGTTGTTGAGTCGGACGGTTGGACAGTTACCACTCCTGAGCGCAAACGTACAGTGCTGAGACTTGTTCTCATTGATGCAGATGTTCCACCGGTTGGCCCATGTACTAAAACCATCCAAGAACCTTTGCGTAATCGCTGCTGCTCTCCAGGCAGAAGAGGAGTTAGCAAGGAACACAGTATCATCCGCGTATGTGGCAAGCAGCGTGATTCTGGCTACCGGAATCGGCAAGTCCGCGGTGTACAATGTGTACAAGGCAGGTCCGAGGACACTACCCTGCGGTACACCCGCTCCGATGCGGCGTATGTTTGATCGCTCGCCCCTAACTTCAACCATAAAAGAACGGCCGAGCAGGTAGGACCTCAGCAGTAAATACAGCGCCGATGGTAGTAGGGACTTAAGCTTAAAAAGCAGGCCATCATGCCATACGCGATCAAACGCTTGCTGGATATCCAGGAAGACAGCAGAGCTGTACTGCTTATTTTCCAAGGCCTCGAGGACATGCTGAACTACTCGATGAACTTGCTCTGGTGTACCATGGTGATGCCTAAAGCCAAACTGATGATCAGGAATGGCACTCTGGAAGCCACTTACTGCCGACAATCTTCCAAGAAATATTTTTTCAAATATCTTGGAGAAAGTGGACAGCAAGCTTATCGGTCGATATGACGAGACAAGATTATCCGGCTTGCCAGGTTTCGGAATCATCGCAATCACAGCACACTTCCATGGAGTGGGGAAGTGGTGGACGCGAACCATTGAGTTAAAGAGTAGCACCAAGAACATCACTCCCTTCTCGGGGAGGGCCTTAGCAACTCTACCGTAGATGCCATCATAGCCAGGGGCTTTCGTAGTCTTCAGCTTCCGAATCTGCAAGCGGACCTCATTCGGGGCGATAGGTGTGATCGGTTGGACAGGATCGAGATCTGCACTTAAAAATGCCTCAGTTTCCAGTACCTGGCTGGGTGACGCAAGCTCAAAAGGCGTGAACCGGCCCTGCAGCTCATCCGCAAATGCCGACGCAATCTCTGCGTCCGATCGACACCAAGTGTTGTCCGGTCGCATGATGGGGATCCGCCTGAGTGGCTGCCGCTTGACACAACGCGTTGCCTTCCACAAATTGAATCCATGATTCTTATTGGGATCGGCATTGCGGAGCATATCCTGGAAGTACTGGCTCTTAGTGTCGAAAAGCAACTTTCGCAGCTCGTACGCAGCCCGCCTAAAGTCCCTTAGATCCAAAGGATTGCGAGAGCGCATATATTGGCGACGCAGTGCTCTCTCGTGTCTTACCAGCTCCAAAATCTCAGTTTTTAAAAAAGGCTTATCTGGACTGCGAGGCGAACAAGGAAGTTGGCCAATCATGGAGTATTCCGCCGCCGCGTTAATATTACGCAGGAATAACTCCGCTGCGTCGTCTATATCAGCCGGTGAACGCAGCTCCATGTTCAAGTTGACAAGCTGCTCCAACCTCTGCCGGAATCGGGTGATGTTTGCCTTGCGCGGCAGAAGACGTGCCTTGGGAGCATTTAGAGTAACAGCCATTCTATACTCAACGATCAAAGGGATGTGATCGGAGTTAAGCTCAATTCGCTCAGATATACCAAGACAGTCAGAACGTATTCCAGCGTACACAGCAAATTCAATTGCTGTCGGCCTATGACTACCGTACGAATAGTGCGTTGCACCTCCCGTGGCAAGTACTTGTAGGTTGGAGTCTCTCACGCAATCCGCAAGCGCAATCCCACGGCGAGTGTCCAAAGCAGCACCCCAGAGATGGTGTTGAGCATTCCAGTCTCCAGCAATCAGGAACTTGGGGCCAAGCTCTTCGAAGAGACATTTAAAGTCTTCTAATGCCCACACAAAACGGCTAGGACTACTTCGCCTTGATCACTAGAGACTTTAACGGCAGCACACTGTGCGCAGAGCCAGCTTATGGGAGTTAGCGCATGATGTTGCAGAGAAGATTTTATGATAACTGCTGCTCCACCACGCATGCGATCCGACGGATGATTGGCTAGGTGGATGTTGTAGCCTGGTAGCCTATAGTGTGATCTGGAGCAGTAGTGAGTCTAACAGACCAACATTACATCTATTTGATGGCGATGAATAAACAACTCCAACTCATTGACGTTATTTGCAAGGGCATTGGCGTTCCACACGCCAACGCGCATCCCAATTTAGCTCATTTATTGGCAAGTACAGCGTGCAACAGGCTCATCATTGCCATCATTGTCTCACTTAACTTGTCGAATTTTGACATAAGACTGTCAAGCTGGGGATTGGCGGGTTGATAATACATGTAAGGCTGTTGGACTTGCTGATATTGATCCTGTGAGGGCTGCTGATGTTGTTGACACAGTTGCTGTTGATGTTCTTGCTGCATGTGCTGTTGCTGTTGGTGTTGCTGCTGCTGGCGTTGCTGAAGTTGTGGCTGTTGTTCTTGAAGAAGCTGCTGCTGATGGTGACTCTGCTGCTGCTGGCGTTTCTGCAAGTGTTTCTGCTGATGCTGAGCGTTCTCTCGATGCCTAAGCATCTGGCGAACTTTTGGTGGTCGCTTTTTTCTTGTCTGCTGTTGCTCAGGAACCTGCGGAGCATCTTGTTGAGGCGGCAAAGGTTGTTGTTGCTGCTGTAGCGGCTGCTGCGGCTGCTGGCGGTGCTGAGGTTGTGACTGTTGTTGTTGATGAAGCTGCTGCTGATGGTGACGCTGCTGCTGAGGGTGACGCTGCTGCTGTGACAATTGCCCAAGTTGCTAAAGGAGCTGAGGAGCCGTTTGCAGTCTGGCGGCATCAGCATAAGAAAATTGGGCTTTGCGTATAGGATTCACTACTTTAACTATTTAAGGACCTCAGTGTCCTTTATTTGTATCGGACTTGCCAGTGTCGAAGGACTTGACGATCCTTGGTGATGCGTCGTCCTGTTGGTATACCCTCGCTTGGGTTTGTTCACTCGCGTAGATTTTGTTCTGTTGCCGCACTCGCGTAGATTTTGCTCAGAGCTTCCGCTTTGCGTATCTGCTCTCGTCGAACTGTCTTCTCTGTGTTGCGGCACTCCTTTTATAGGCCGGGTCGCGGCCTTTGGTTGGGACTGTACCAGAAATCACGTGATCACCTCGGTGGCGTGATTTCTGGTAATTTTCCACTGCCATTCGCTGTTGCCAACCTATGTCTGCCTATAGTGTGAGTATGGATGGATATATTGTAGCCTCAATACTCCTCACACTATAACGGCACATGTTTCGGTGGACATGTGTGGCGCACGAAAGAGAGAGGACGAAATAGAGCGAATTCGCCGCAACTGCAATCAGAGCCGGACTTCGGTCTGATGTGCAGTTACTGTGAGGGGCGCATATAGCACACATAAATATATAAACATATATATTTATTTTGCCATCGCTATATGGCTCCTCACACTCCCCTCTTTCTTCGGCAGTGGAAGGCTTCCACTGTCCCGACGGCGACGGTTGTGTTGATGTATAGATGGTGTTGTCTGTGCTGGGGAAGATGGATTTTAGAAACATTAATGGTCCCCTTCCCTGTTTTCACCAGTGATCCTTTATAGATCTTCATTTGTTTTATTTTTCTTTTTATTTTCAGGTGTTTGGTTTTATTTTTTTTCTTTATGTAACTTTTCTTTGGCTATTCGGGGTTCTGTTCCGCGAACACCCGTGTGCCGTACCGTATTGTGGTCTTAATGCGGTAGCGCGTACCGGCGCTCCACACTAGTCGGGATGACCGACGATTGTAGCCTGAGTGATCGGCTATGGCGTCGATGACCGATGTAGGCCACTCTGTAGGTGGCCATTCGCGCCATCCCACGCTGGACTCCGGCGTGGACTGTTGCCGCTGTAGCGTCGGTCTCGGTGGCCGCGGCGTCGTCGCCGGCCATGACGCTTTGCGGTGGAAGGCTGGCCGGAGGTACACCGGCGGCTGGGGTGGTGGCGTTTCTGGCCGCGGGTATACCGGCGGCGGGGGTTGTAGCGTTTCTGGCCGCGGGTGTACCGGCGGCGGGGGTGGTGGCGTTACTGGTCGCCGAGTAACTGGCCTTGGCACCGGTTGCCGTACGGGTTGGATGGTCGCTGCTTCTTCCTCGAGCTGCCACTCGGGTGGCGGTCGCACATCCTCCAGCCAGCTGTGCACCACGGTGTATATAAGGGCTGAGAAATAAAAAACCTATTATAAATAAAAAAATAGTGTCACATTTTGCTTTAATGGCCAGCTCAACCCTTAAAAAGCCTCTAAACAATCAACCTGCAAATTGCCCATCATTTACATTTTGCGATATTTGAGCATACATTTTTTAAAATAAATGAAACACTCACATTCAATTTTTCGAATTTGGACTTTCCGCCACCTTTTCATCTCACATCACACAACTTTATTTCTGTAAGACGTCTCGTAATTTCCCTGTCATCGGCAGGATACATGTTGAACATCACCAGCAGTATAGGAAGGTCGTGTTTCGTAGTTTAGATATACGTTTTATTGTGTTTACAGTCTGCGAATGCCCAGTTTTTTTAAATTTAGGGAAGATGTGGATATAAATTTGGTCAGGTCTCTTATCAGAGATGTAAGTGATATTTATACCTGATAATTAGGTAATATAAACCTATAGCCAGGTGTGTCGATGAAGAGTTTAGTTTTAGAAATGCTCTAATTTTTCACATGTGTCAAAAGTCCTTAGGCAATGATCGCGTTAGAGATCACTGCCATTTAGCTGGGTCGTACAGGGGGGCAGCAGATAATGTCTGCAACATACATTTTCAAATCGCACCTTTTGACCTACTATTTTTTTCACAACTTTTCAAAATACGTTTCCCATTTTTTCATTAGGGAATTAAACGAAGTTGAAGGTGAAATAAAAGTACTTCA
Organism: Drosophila neutralis; assembly: GCA_035044385.1. NCBI lineage: Eukaryota > Metazoa > Arthropoda > Insecta > Diptera > Drosophilidae > Drosophila > Drosophila neutralis. The sequence continues at coordinate 18,925 of JAWNME010000144.1, forward strand.
CCTTAATTAGGAGTTTTACATTTCACTTTCAAGATATATTCATGTCGCATCTAATGTTAAGAACCTTTAGATTAGATTCTTAGATACATTCCGTTTCATGGCATCAAGTCTAGATGCACATAGTAGAAATTTAGTTACAAAAAAAATATAATTTTTCCCAGTAGATAACGAGTTTGAGCTTATACGTAGAAAGGGGGTCTTTCCATATGAGTATATGAACTCAGAGGGCAGATTAAATGAGTCTGCTCTTCCCCCTAGAGAAAATTTCTTTAATAGCTTAACAAATAAAGAATGATCACTCGAAGATTACACTCACGCCCAAAGTGTTTGGTCAGTTTTCAAATGTCAAAGTCTAAAAGATTACATGGAGTTGTATCTTAAGACTGATGTTCTACTACTTGCCGATGTTTTCGAGCTATTTGCAAGAAAATTTATTCATTAGATCCCGCCCATTATTATACAACACCTGGTCTTTCATGGGATGCAATGCTAAAGACAACAAAAATAGAACTGGAATTGCATACAGATATTATTATGTTTAGCTTTATCCAAATGGGCATTCGTGAGGGCTTAGTCCAGTGCTAGCGGTACTCAAAAGCCAACCATCTATATATCGAGAATTATAAAAGCAATAAGAAATCAGAATTTTTGACATACTTAAATGCTATTAATTTATATGGTTGGGCTATGTCTCATCAACTGTCATATTATGGTTTTAGATGAATGAATGATGCTGAAATAAATACATTCGACACTTCATCTTTCACTAAAAGTCAGAGTCTGGATACATTCTCGATACTGATCATTTGTACCCAGACTCTCTTCATGATTAACACTATAATGAACCTTTTTCTCCGTCAAATGAAAACTCTACTGCAGAGGTTAAAGTTCAAAAACTTGTTGCTGACCTATGGTCGAAAACAAAGTATCCCATCCATTTTAGAAACCTTCAACAATGTTTAAGAAATAGCCCAAAATTTACAAAAGAATATATAGACTTAAATACAATTCTCAGAACATTCTCAAAAATTAATTTTGAAAAAAGCTTTTTTAAATTATTAAGCAGCGCAGCATATGGAAAGACGATGGAAAACGTTGAAAACGTAAAGATATTAAATTTGTGACATCGTGGGAAATCACGATCTGTGATAGGTTGGATGCTCGTGCCCTTATTGCAATGACCAGTTTTCACAGTTCCGCCCAATTTTCTACAGATATGTATGCGATTCAAGTGGTTCGTCTATATAATAATAAGCCTGCGTATTTAGGCTTCATTGCTTTGGAATTAACAGAATGACAAATGTATGATTTTTATTTTGATGACATGAAGCTAAAATTCCAAGAGAAAGTCTCATTCAATTATATGTATATTGAGCCAATTTAATAGTGTAAAACTGTTGAATGAGTCTCTTCAGCAGAAGCAATCAGCCGAGCCCGAGTTGCACCGGGAACCAGGCTTATTGGCCCCGGCTCTGTTTGTGACCCCTGCACCGTTGACACCTACTGTTGATAATGGTCAGCGGTTGATGCAGTTTTCTCCTGCACCTGCTTTAGTCAGCAGTGGTGCCCCAATCGTGTCTCAGGCCACAGTGCCCGTTTCTATTTCCCCACCTCTTTCTAGCAGTGTTCCTAGAACTCTTGCTGCGGTGGTACCAAGAAAACAAATTTTTATTTCGCGTCTTGCCCCCGAGATATCTGTGGAAGACGTCCAAGCCTACATACAGGGTAAAGTGTCTTTCACGGGAATATCTATTGAAAAATTTGCATTTAATTATGAAAGGGTAATCTCCTCATTTAAGATAAGTGTTACGGCGGAAGTATTCGGCACAATTTGTTGTGCTAATTTCTGGCCGAAGGGCTTGGTTATAAAGGAGTTTACAAACAAAAAACGTGTTCGGCAACCTATTTCATTGCCTCAAAATTCTTCTGGTGCTTCGCCTTCTAATGTCGCACCAAAAAACTAAAATCCTCTCTTTCTCTAGCATTCAGAATGTTAGAGGTCTTAATACTTAACTTTCTAAGCTATTTGTTGACAGTCTTTCTTTTGATTTTGATATTCTGGTATTCACTGAAACATGGTTAAAACCTGATATCTCAAATCATTCTTTATTTTCAAATAAATACACTCCATATAGATGTGATCGAGTATCACGCGGTGGTGGTTGTCTGATTGCTGTTGATTCCGATCTTGCATCAGATTATTTCTTACCTCCTTTTGTTTTAGACATTGAATTTATAAGTATTAAAATTCAGTTTAATACTTTTTCATTGTTTATAACTTGTTCTTTTATTCCACCTCATTCAGATGTCTCAATATATCTGAACCATCTATCCGCTATCTTTCGGATAGAGACTATTTGATTGTTTGTGGTGACTTTAATCTTCCAGAAATTAAATGGTCAGCTCCATCAAATGCTTTGGTGATACTTAGTTCAAATGAGTTTATCGATGGGTTTCATGAGTTGTCACTGTCTCAAGTTAACCATATTCGAAACTGTAATGACCGTTTACTGGATTTAATTTTTGTATCGGATCCTACTTGTAGTTTTATCTCTCGTTGTAATCCACTTGTTAATCCCGAAGATCCTTATCATCCTACGCTCGATGTGATTATAGAGCTTCCTACTCTTGTACCTCTTGTAGCATCGGATTCTACACGTAAGAATCGTTGCTTCCGTAAAGCAGATTATATTAGACTTAACCAATTGTTATTAGACACTGATTGGGCAGAACTTTACTCCTGTTCTAGTCTGGACAATGTTGTCTCAATATTTTACACTACCATTGACTCTCATTTGGATGCTTGTGTTCCCCGTTCGAATCCAGGGAAGGCAAATAGGCCTCCCTGGTTTTCGCGGGAGTTAGATATGTTGAAAAATGTGAAGTCAATTTATTATAAGAAGTTTAAGAGAACAAGTAATCCTTTTGATTACTCTCGATATTTAGTTGCTAGAGCAACTTTTATTACACATAACTCACGTTGTTATCAAAGTTACCTTCTTCGTTGTAGGCTGCAATTTGCACAAGATCCTAAGCCGTTCTACAACTTTGTGAACTTGAAACGCAAATCGTCTTCTTTACCTAATTACGTTTTCTTTGAAGATAGGAAAGCAAAAGATGATCAGGATGCAGCTGATCTGTTTGCTGATTATTTTCAATCCACATATTCCTCAACTAACTTCTCACAAAATGTGCCATATCCTTACCATGTTCAAAGGGCTAATTGCATTTTTGTTCCTGTGATCACTTTTGAGTCACTTCTTGACGACCTACACTCTATCAAGCCTGGATATTCGCCTGGTCCTGATGGAGTTCCGGGATGTGTACTTAAGTACTGTTCCGAGGCCATTTGCCAACCTATACTTAAATTATTTACCTTGTCTGTTGAAACTTGTTGTTTTCCTGATATTTGGAAGGAATCCTTTATTATTCCTCTCCATAAAAATGGCCCAAAGTCTGATGTAAAAAACTATAGGGCTTCGACACTAGGGTCGAATACAACCCGCAGACGCCTAAAGCGCCTCCACACCAGCGACCTCTGGACTGTTGGGCGTTAATATTTTTCGGTAATGTTAGCACAAATGTTATATTTAATCTTACATTTGATGTTACGTAATATTGTAATACGTTAAAACCAATTATTTGTTTATGTTAATTTAAGTTCCATGTTATTATATATTCAACCTTCAAAACAATATTTTATAACCTTTCAGTAGGTTGATCAATATTAAATTAAATTGCTACATTAAAAAAAAAAAAAAAATAAAATAATATTCTGATCAATAAACCTACCCTTAAAAAGAGAAGCAAAAATAATTTCACGCTTATCAATAAACCCACCATTAAAAAAAAATGAACTCATGTACCTGTACACTTGTTAGTTGCTGAGGTGTCCTAAGAGTTCTAGCACTTGTGAGGTAGCTGCTAACCGATCTTCCACTATATTCTAGCACACAGGTTACAGCTTACATATTTTTAATCAGATTCCAAAATTGAAAAACACAATCACGTACGCACACATAAGTGCGTGAGTGATGCTCCACCTGACCCCAACCTCCAATAAAAAAATAGGACTTCCTATAGGACTTCCTGTCATAGAATGCCAAATAAAAAAACAGAATCACGTACACTCACACAAGTGCGCAAGTGATCCTCCACCTGACCCCAACCCCCAATAAAAAAATAGGACACTGAATGCCCAATAAAATGGGATCATCCATAAATCTAGAACCTTCGATCATAAATGTCACGCACGTGATCCAAAACTACACATTTTTCTCAAAAAGGTCACACACCTGTCACCCCAAACCCAAAAAGCAATAAATCAAGTGCTGTAATTAGGCAATTAAAATTCAAAAGCTGTCACAAAAAAAGATTTAAGACTTCCTGTCCTAGACTCCCTAATTCCCTAGTAGAGGTTGTAACGAACCTTATTTCTCTGCCGGGCTAACGCTCAGTCGAGCTGTGGATTCGTGTAACGAATTTATGAAATTTGGTCGCGAGGTGATAATTAATAACACAATTGTTTTACATATTAAATTAATTTGTATGGTTTTATTTTAGCGTCAATTGGTTACACTAAATATTTGCACAATGTCTGTGTTGGCTCCTTCGGCCACTTGTTGAGGCCTTGCTTTGTTTCAGTGCGTGGTCCTGTTCGGACAAGTTCGTTCAAGGCACCCCGTACACCAGTTACGCCAGTCCGCGGCTTCGCACTGGTTCGACAGCTTATCATACGGCTCCGTTTGACCAAACGGATTTCGCGCGTATACTGACGAACTTCAGGCAGGTTATCGCACGCTTGGCTTGTTACTGTGTAGGCCTCGCCTCGTAGCACAACTTGAACGTAGCAAGGATCCACTACTTCAACCTTCAAGGACCTCAGTGTCCTGTATTAGAAAGCCAAAATGTTGATTCTCTTTAGCGCTCTCGCATAGATCTTGGTTGGTTTTATTTTTGATTTTTAAATTGGTATAGCGTTTTAAACTGGCTCTGTCGTTCGACAGAGGTTCCGCTTCGCGTCTCGGATTTCACTCGAACTGACAGAGGTTCCGCCATACGTGTCGGTTCTGTCTTCAGTGCGTTGCGGCGCTCTTTTTATAGGCCGGGTCGCGGCCTTTTGTTGGGACTGTACCAGAAATCACGTGATCGGCTCGGTGGCGTGATTTCTGGTAATTTTCCAATGCCATTTCGCTGTTGCCAACCTATGTCTGCCGATAGTGTGAGTATGGATGGATATATTGTACCATCCATACTCCTCACACTATAACGGCACATGTCTCGGTGGACTTGTGTGTCAGACACGCTCATATGGCTGACAACCTGCGCGCGAAAGAGAGAGGACGAAAGAGAGCGAATTCGCCGCAACTGCAATCAGAGCCGGACTTTGGTCTGATGTGCAGCTGCTGTGAGGGGCGCATATAGCTCAAATAAATATATAAACATATAAACATAAACGGTCGCTATATGGCTCCTCACACTCCCCTCTTTCTTCGGCAGTGGAAGACTTCCACTGTCCCGACGGCGGCGGTTGAGTTGATGTGTAGATGGTGTTGACTTCGTCGACCCGGGGAATGGGGAGCATGGTGTCGTCGTCATCGCCCGGTGACTGGCCATGCTTCTCTCCGCCCTCGTGCATCGGCTCTCCGCCGTTAGCAGGGCTGGTGCCCTTGTCATCTCGAGGTCTGGGTGATCTTCATTTTTTTTTCTTTATTCTGGTGTATGTATATGTATGTTACTTTTTTTGATTATTTACGTTCCGCATACACCCGTGTTCCCCATCGCGTCGTGGTCTTCACGCGGTATCGCCGCCCCGCGCTCCACACCAGCCGTGACGTGCGCTGATCGTGATCCCGGTGCTCGCCTATGGCCTCTATGACCTCTGTGGGCCACTCCGCTGATGTTATTTCTCGCCATCCCCTGGGTGGTTCGGGGACGGACTGTTGTCGCTGTTGTGTGGGTCGTGGCGGCTGGGACGTCGCCTCCGGGCACGACGTCTGGCGGTGAAAGGGAGGTCGGGGTTGTACCGGCGGCGGGGGTGGTGGCGTTTCGGGCCGGCGGTATGCCGGCGGTGGGGGTTGTGGCGTCTCGGGCCGGGGGTATGCCGGTGGTGGGGGTTGTGGCGTCTCGGGCCGGGGGTATGCCGGTGGTGGGGGTGGTGGCGTTTCTGGTCGCCGGGTAACTGGTCTCGGTATCGGCTGTCGCACGGGTCGGATCGTCGGCGCCTCCTCTTCCAGCTGCCACTCTGCCGGTGCCCGCACGTCCTCCTGCCACCTCACCACCACAGTGTAGCTGTGATGCCACTGGCCCGTGGCATAGGTCTTCTTGTATTCTTCGGTTACCGTGGGCGGCTCACTTCGTGGCTCCGCCCGAGGTTCGGCCTGTGGTCCTGAGTGCCGCATCTCCTCCCCTTCGTCGTCCGAGGAGATCACGATGACCTCGTCTGGTCGCACCGGTGGCGTATAGGGTACCGTGTCCTCGTCCTCGTTGTTTATGAGTGGCTCGGGTGTCGATCGGGCGCTGTCAGCGCTCGCGTCGCCGTCCGAGTCCGAGTCGGTGCTGGAGTTTTGACCATCGTCCACGGTATCCGTGGAGAGGATATCCTTTCATCGGTCATTGTGCGTGCGCTCTTTGGCGTGTGCACGGTGTTGTTGCAAATTTACGCCAAAGCGACGAGCAGACGTTTTCATTGCTTGGAGAGCAGTTAATATGCTTTCGGCGGTCGTTGCACTTCTTCTCTCGATGCGCAAGCGTTGTTGCCGTTTTGTTCTTTCCTTCTTGTCAGCGGTAAGCATAACGCTGTCGACGGCCGTTGCCCTTTGTCTGTGTGAACTTTAGCGTAGGTCATGGCCATCCTCTCCCACTGCCATAGCTGTTGTTTACTCTCGGCAATAGCTGTGGCGTGTTGACTTTTCGCCGCGATCAGGGCTGTCTACCTAGTTTGGACCCGCCATAGGGCTCCAATTATTGTTTATAGTTATTTTTTGTTATGCTTGGTGTTTTATTTTATTTATGTGTACGGTGGCTCGAAGCTTATTCTGATCAGTGTCAAAGAAAAAAAGGAATCGCCTGCCATAAACTAACCATTCATTATTTTTAAAAAATTCCAAAGACCGATGGTAGGTATATATATTAACCACCGAAATTAATATATGACCCCAATACCCCGGGGTTTCCCCACCCGCTAGGTAGAGTTATGTATAAAGTACCCTATTTTGAGGGGAAATTTAATTTGGATCAGTATAAATAAAATAATATATTTGCATTACAAAAACTTAAATAAGGATGTTAGTACTTAGTATGATATCCTTCAGCCTTAACCACTTCCCTTAACCTATTATTCATGGAAGATACCACCTTCCTGGTAGCTTCTGCTCCACTCATCCCGCAGAGCATTTTTGAGGTCTTCTTTGCTGGATATGCTGTGCTTCCGGATGTTATTTTCCAGCAGAGCCCACAAATTCTCAATAACATTTAAATCTGGAGACTGGGCCGGTGGAATTATCATGTGGGGGCAGTTCCTGATGAGCCAGGACTGTACTATCTGGGCCTTTTGCTTGGGATCGTTGTCCTGGTTGAACCAGAAAGTACGTCGGATTCCTACCTTCTCGGCACTTTGGAGTAAATTTTCCTTTAGTATGTTGAAGTACACATTCTTGTCCACTGTTGCTTCAAAAATCACAAAATTCCGGAATCCGGCTGACGAGATACATACCCATGAAATGTCACTTCCTCCACCATGGTTGACTGATGCCTTTACGTGTTTGGGATTCAGGTCAGTATTGGACTGTCGCCACACACAATTCCGTCCGTCTGAGTGAAAAATGTTGAATCTGGACTCATATGCAAATATGACAGTGTTCCAGTACTCCAAATCCTTGTCCAAGTGGTTTTTCGCCTGCCATAAACTAACCATTCATTATTTTTCAAAAATTCCAAAGACCGATGGTAGGTATATATATTAACCACCAAAATTAATGTATGACCCCAATACACTGGGGGTTCCCCACCCGCTAGGTAGGATTATAAAAATGTAGCATGCTTTTAGGCCGAGTTTTCATTTGGAGCAGGTACATTGTGGACACCTGGGTGCCATAAAACACGGATTTTTTACCTAAAGTTGAGTATTTTCGGTATAAGTAGACCAATCCTTCGTAGTCAGTATAGTTTTATCCTGCATCTCGGGTGCAATAAGCCAAAAAGGACTATGGACAAACAGACTATCATTGGACTATGAAAACTCATCTTGGAACACCACAAAAACGGATATGCACATCGCCAAATAGCTGAAATGGTCAATCTGAGCAACTCAACTGTGAATAACATCATTCGGCACTTTGTCGACGCAAATCGGATTGAGGGCAAGAGCAGAAAGGCACCAAACAAGATTTTAACCGAAGAGGAGGAGCGAAGGATCACCAGGAAAATAAGGGGAAATCCCAAGATATCGGCTCCAAAAGTGGCTCAACAGGTGGAGGATGAAATGGGTAAAAAGTGCTGTGTGGAAACTGTGTGCAGGTTTCTGCGCCAACATGACTTTAATGCCCGAGTACCACGGAAGAAGCGCTTTATAAGCGTGAAAAATAAAGGGACTTGGATGACGTTCGCCAAAAACCACTTGGACAAGGATTTGGAGTTCTGGAACACAGTCATATTTGCATATGAGTCCAGATTCAACATTTTTCACTCAGACGGACGGAATTGTGTGTGGCGACAGTCCAATACTGACCTGAATCCCAAACACGTAAAGGCATCAGTCAACCATGGTGGAGGAAGTGACATTTCATGGGTATGTATCTCGTCAGCCGGATTTCGGAATTTTGTGATTTTTTGAACAACAATGGACAAGAATGTGTACTTCAACATACTAAAGGAAAATTTACTCCAAAGTGCGGAGAAAGTAGGAATCCGACGTACTTTCTGGTTCAACCAGGACAACGATCCCAAGCAAAAGGCCCAGTTAGTACAGTCCTGGCTCATCAGGAACTGCCCCCACATTATAATTCCGACGGCCCAGTCTCCAGATTTAAATGTTATTGAGAATTTGTGGGCTCTGCTGGAAAATAACATACAGAAACACAGCATATCCAGCAAAGAAGACCTCAAAAATGCTCTGCGGGATGAGTGGAGCAGAAGCTACCAGGAAGGTGGTATCTTCCATGAATAATAGGTTAAGGGAAGTGGTTAAGGCTAAAGGATATCATACTAAGTATTAACATACTTATTTAAGATTTTATAATGCAAATATATTATTTTATTTATACTGATCCAAATAAAATTTCCACTCAAAATAGGGTACTTTTTTACATAACTCTACCTAGCGGGTGGGGAAACCCCAGTGAATTGGGGTCATATATTAATTTTGGTGGTTAATATATATACCTACCATCGGTCTTTGGAATTTTTGAAAAAAAATGAATGATTAGTTTATGACAGGCAATTACGTTTTTTCTTTGACCCCGCCCGGGTTGAGCTGTCCGTCACTGTAAGTACAATTATATGAAGCCGAAATTTCAAAAGAAAGTCTCATTGAATTATATGAATTATATTATATTCATTCATATATTCCATTGAGACTGATGATTTCTTCAAAGATATTGCTGAAGATGTTGAAATGAGATTTGATACTTCTGAGTATCCCCAAGAGTTGGCAGAAAAATTCGGGATTAAGAGGTGCAATAAGAAAGTACTAGGTATGATGAAGGATGAAAACTGTGGGAAAAGAATGCTAGAGTTTGTGGGGCTTAGAGCAAAAATGTACTCATTGTCTCTTGAGGGGGGTGGGTGCATTAAAAAATCCAAAGGTGTAAAAAAGTCGGCAATAGATAAGTTAACTATAAATAACTATAAAGAATGTCTTTTTCAAAATAAGACATTTTCTGACGATATGTTAATTTTTAGATCAAAGATACACAATTTGTACACGCATAAGGTCACAAAAACAACTTTAAGTTGTAAAGACGATAAAAGAAAAATAAGAAAAGATGGTATTCATACTTATGCCTGGGGGCATTATAGAATTAATTCTTAGTACTATGTAAAATAAATAGTAATATTTAATATTTAAATAAATAAATAACCAAATAGTATGTAAGTAGAATTAAGAAAAGAAAAATAAATAAATAAACAAACAAATATATTGTAAACAAAAGAAAGAAAGAAAAAATGTGTCTCTTTTATTTTAATATAAGAAAACTACATTTTCAGCTGCTTGTAAGAATATTGAGAAAAGAAGAAGAAGAAGAAATGCGTAAGTTATTCACGATTAAATGTGTGTGTGTGTCTGTGTGTCTTTTTTTTTTTTTTTTTTGGATACGCCACGGGGGTGAGAATCTCCTGAACACAGGTGGCCCGGGCCACCTGCATGCACGATTCAAAGACAACGTCTATGCATGCGCTACCGCAAAGTATTACTTCACCGGGGTGGGTTGCCTAACTAGGCACTCTCCGTCACTCGCCGCTCAGTTTTGCATAATCTCAGATCCCTCTGTATGCCTATGATGAGCTGGCGGACATCTCTCCAGTGTGACGGAGACTCCGTCATGTGCTTTACCAAGCTGTCCGGTGTTGTTCTCGGAACGCCGTGATCATCTCCTCCTTGGTAGTGACCTCATTGAAGTCCCTGGATTCGATGGTCACCCGTTGAGCAAGGTATCGAACCTTTGCTTGCTCGACCAGCGTGTTGCATACAAGGCTCCTGAATGCCGAGGTATCCATACCTGGCTTATTCAGCTGGAATAGCAGCTCGCCCTTTTGGGTCATCCGTATCCTGGAGACCGCCTTTCCAAGCTCGCTGAGCTTCTCGTCCGCTTTAACCTTGCGGAGTATATCCGCGTAGCTAGCGTCTCCCTTCGCTGCGATGAGTATAGCGTCAGGGCGCGCCTTCTTCATGCGGACCTCTGCCCTCTTTGGCTTTCTGGCCTTTTTGTGGGTGACCTTTGTCCACCGTTCGCCCTTTGTAGGTTCCACGCGTTTCGGAGCCTCAACGCCAGAGGTCTTCGCCGCAACCGGGTTTTCCTTGGTGACGACCGAGTCGCCCTCTCTCCTACTCAGATTGCTGTGGGGGGTGTTCGACCCTGGGCACAGCTTCCTTTTGACTTCCACCACCGATCTAGATGGACTGGTGTGTCCTAATGACAGCCTTAGCTCCATCATCGTGGAGCTGGATGGCTACTAGCTCGTAGAGCGCTTTTATACTCTCGCGCATCGGTGGTGGATGGAACGCCGCTTGCCGTCCTCCAACATCTCCACCAGCTTTGAGATTTCCTGGCCGAGGTCGCATAGCGCATTGCTACTGTGCCTCGTCAGTTTATCAACCTCATCCCTGCAGATCTCCGGTGGCATCGTTGGCGCCACTCCACCTACTGGAGACCTCAACGTCCTGCCACTCTTCGCGAACACGTCGCCACTCTCGTTTGTTTGTTTGTTGTTACTGTTTGTTATTGTGCTCATTTTATTGTGTCCCAACTCCAAGTCGTTATTTCTGGTCGTTGTACAGTTGCGTAAAAATCCCACGGTTATCTTTGCAGGCAGGGAGGCCATGCGAGGGTTGACATCCGCCCTTATGGGGTCGGGTGTTCAGAGCCGGATTCGCTTTAATCAGGATTATATCAACTGAACCTGTACTGCCAACTTAATGACGACGCACCAGAAAGCGTGCTTGGAGATTTGCCAAGTTTTAACGGGACGGAGGCGGTATGTGTGTGTGTATCTGTGTGTGTGTGTGCGTACCTCTATGGAAAAAATGAAGAAACAATAATACATGGTTTTAGATTGTAAATGAATGCATATTTATTTCTAATCATGAAGTTGAAAATAAATTGAATATGCATTGAATTGAGTTGATGGAACGTTAATAAATAAAATAAATACCACAGAGTGATTTGTATTCTTCATATATTTGTATTTAAAAAGGAGTCTTAAAATTAAAATACATTCAAGTATGGTTATTGATAAAAGAATTTTTTTTATTAATTTTTTTAAATATTCTTAACAAAGGTTAAAAATTCATCGCAGTTTTCAAATATAATATCTGCATTTAAAACTTTGTGAATATCCCATTCTTCGCTAATGGGCTCTTCAGATAGAAGCTCTGGAAGAGTGTGCTCCATTCTTTGACCCTCTTCAGTGATGTCGAACAACTCTGTTTACAACAGCTCAAGCCATTCCGATCGACTGAGCTCTGTGAGTTTCGGGCTTGGTGGTGATGGTTGTGGTGGTGGCGTTAGTTGATGTATCCCCTCGGTAGCTCCTCCAGTGGGGATTGGCCAGGGCATGAGCTCCCCCAAATGTAGGCTCATTGGATTTGCTTCATCAATCATGTTGAAGAAGACTTGTATGTTCAGCGACATCTTTTTGTATGAGACAGTTCAATTCAAGGCGCTCCTTTATATCCCAAACTCTACACCGACTGCATTTCTTTCATACATAAATTATCAAAAAGTCATACACACGTTCCAAAGGTTTAAACAATGTTAACAATAACAAGCTTATCTTTTATCAGTATCCTTCTTTTTACGATTTCCATTTCATTTTCATTTATTTTTAATATATATTGATAGTCCGCACACGTATGTTTACAGGTACATGTTTATAAAATTTCACTTATATTTATCCAAGAGTTCTGATCATTAGTGAATCCAAGCCGAAATTTACTTCCATTAAAGATTTTTATATGATTGTAGACTGTATTTAATAAATTTTTCTCATTTGATGAATTTACTTCAATTGGTGCCATTTGAATTGATCTATGATGTTTTCTATTATACTCATTAATCAATAGCTTATAAATTTTAATCCAACAATACGTTCCATTATAACTAAACTCTCTCCACATCATCTCATTGAGTGTTCTATTAAAACGTTCAACAATTGATGCCTTAAGACAACTATAAGTTGAGTAATGATTTATATCATGTTTTTTACACAAGCTCTTAAAGCCTGAATTAAAAAATTATTTTCCATCATCAGTCTGCAAATTCTTAGGGATTCGATTTCCCTTATGAATATACGAGAATGCATGTTTAACTTCTTTCGCTGTTTTCAATGCTTCACCCCATGCATATTTAGTATCAATAACTGTCAATAGATATCTATATCCTTTATTCGATGAGGAGTAATTTTGCATTTCCACTAAGTCTGCTTGCCAATGATCAACGATTCTCTTCATAATAACTCTTCTTCGATTAACATTTTTACGTGCTGGCGCATGTAATTTTTCTACTAAATTCCTCCTACACGTGATTCACATGTTAATTAATGATGATAATATTTCCGTAATTTTATATATTTTTATTTATTTATTTATATATATATTTTTTTTTTTCTCTTATAAGTGAGAACAAGGCCTGCTTCCTTTCGAAAAGTACTGAGTACAGAACATTTTAAATAAATTTGTATTTAGTACCTGTTTGGTTACGCAGGTGTCCGCGCCAAACAACAATTAAAGCAGCTTCTCTCTTAATATTTTTCTCTTTAATAAGTTATGCTCTGCGCAGCATAAAGAGCAAATTAACGTAACGATCATGACTGTTGTTTTGTATATGCTCATCGGCATTTCGTTTTATTGCATTTGTTTTCACTTTGCTTGCCCTTTGCCTTAGCTGAGCGCAAGCAGCAGCTGCAATTCGGCAGCTAATTAGTTCTATTTGGTCAATCGAGAATTCAAGTCGCGGCACTGTATTCGACACCGCAAGTCAAAAAATTAATTCGAACAATTAAAGGTGTAAAGCTCAAATCGGAGCTTATAATAAACAATTGTAACTATTTTAATTTTGGCCACGAAGGCAAATAAACTTAATTTATAGAAAGGCAAATTTCGGTGCGTTTCTATTTATTTGTGTGACTTTGGAAAAATTCGATAGCTATTGAAAAAGCTCATTAGCTCAAC
>JAWNME010000146.1:0-69765 GCA_035044385.1 Drosophila neutralis
TCGAAACTTCAAAATGCCATAACTTCGTCAAAACTCAACTTAGATTAAATTATAATTTAATAATAAGAGCAATTATAATAATAATAATAAGAGCACTTAAAACGCATTGTGTATACACAAGGATGTTTATATGATAAATATCTTATCAGTAACTGAACTATAAACTTTCTTAAATATTTTCCAATTAATAATAATAATAATAATGCATTTGTTACACATGAAAATTGCGTGTTACATTTTCTAATAAACGAAATGAAAACTTTGCAAGCCGCACAAAAGGAAAACAAGCTGAAATTAATGTAATCTAATGCGCCATAATTGCACGCTGTGAAAAGAGACAGAGACAGCGATAGAGAGAGAGAGAGAGAGAGAGATATTTATAATGTGGCAACTGTTAATAATAATAGTTAAGCCAAATTGGAGGAGGCTGTGGTTTAGTTTAGCAACCGCATTGCTCAACTGACATTAGAAATTTTAATTTCAAGCAAGCCGGCCCAGAAAATGGCCCAAAGCCCAAAGACCACAAAATTGAGCTGTGGCCAGATGGCTGAGAAAGAATCTAAAATGGGATGTGGGAGTAACGGCAGCAGCTGTATAAACGGGTTAACTACACACACAAATTAAGTAGAACAACTTGAGACTATTGAGATTTAAAGGCACTGGCCGACCACACTGCAAATCGGATATCCAGCAGAAGCAAGCAATTTGACTCCAAAGCTATTATTATTAGTTAAGCCCGAGTTTGAGGCGTGTGCAACGTGCAGCGTGCAGCGTGCAGCGAGCAGCCTTTAGGCCCAATAAATGTTGTCTAATGATGACAGAGAGGAAAAACTTGGCTTTAGATAAATTGCCAGTCAGCAGATAATTGTTAATTATTAATAATTAAATTGTTGGAAAATATGACAGACGAGCAACGAGCAAACACTAATAATTATCATTACAGCTTTAGCATTTTGCTTCAGTTTTACTTTTTTTGTTGCAGGAATTGCAGCTGCAGGCAGTGTTGCCACAAAATAGTTGTCCATTTAGCTAGGCAGCTGTTGTAAATATCGCTAACAAGCAAAGGGCATCCAATTTTATCATTGAACGTAACAGCTGATGACTGGCAGATACCCTATAGTCAGGCAGTTCCTTGTGCGTTGTAAGAGTATCAAATAGATAAAAAATATTCTTAGACTAAGCCTAAGACTAAGACATTTTGTAACAAGTGTGTATTTAATTAAGAAATTATTCAAATGAGATTTATTTCTCTATTTCAAAACGATTCTTGATGGAAGCTTAGGCTAAGATTGAACTCGGCAAACACTCTCTTCGTGTTACACACTTTTGCACCATTTCCTATTTTTAATGGATATAGGGTATTAAAAAGTAGTTTCATAATTTCTGCCAGCGCAAACTTCCGTCATCGTCTTCCGCTCTGCTCCAAAGCTAAACAAATGCGAACGACTTCACTGGCGGCTGGCGCTGCTGCTAATGCTGCTTGGATTCACAGCTTGAGGTTGGTTTCCGGGCAAGGAAGTGTTTTCTGACACTCCGAATCTCTGAGAGAATTCCATTGTTCTTCACTCCTTGCTGACACACTAAAAACACAATATTGTTGTTATTTTTTGTGGCAAGTGGGACAAACGCTTGTCACTCATTTGTCGCCAACGAGTTGATTGTAATCTGACGAATCTATCTTTAAGACACACACGCACACACACACACTCACACAGTTGGCGTCTGTGTGTGTGAAGCAGAGCAGAAAATCTAAAAGCATTCAAAAACTATGTCTGCAAATTGTCAAAGCATCGCAATTTTCCAGTTATTCTCTGACATTGTTGTCAGCACATTGTTTTCCATTGTTTCACGCTGGTTAAATAATTTACGAGTGTTTACCTTGTGGCGATCTTTATCGAAATCAGCAGCTACTAGCATTAAGTACACAGTTAGTTGTACAATTAAATTTCTTTTTGGCATAGTTATTTAGCATACGAAAACATTTGGGCAGAACAGAGTGAGAACAGAGTTTAAAGAAGTGAAAACAGACCCCAAGCATTTTTGATAAGCAAATGATTTTATTGGTAGAATAAGTCCAAGTTTCTTAATTAATGATTCTGCATTTGATAACATGTTTATTTTAGTTTCTAAAATATATGCCTGATATACAATTTTTCTAATATAATTGCCAAGTTTTGACTAGTAAAACATTTTTCATTTTCTAAAGCGCCTAAATTTCAGCACAAAAATTAATTTTTATATGTCGCTCCTAAAAGTATGCTCTGAAAAATTAAAGTGACATTTTACCGAAAAGTTTTCTGTAGTTGACTAAAATAAAGTATACACAAATTATAGACCCAAACAATTATTATAATTACTCAATTTATTAATGTTTTATTTTGTATACACTTTCATTAATTTTACTACATAATAAATACAATATTGTTTTTGAGCGTTGTTTCGTTTTGTTCGAAAACATTGGCACATTTTCCTCTTTTCAACAAAAATTTCAATACTTGTACAGAATCAATTAGAAATCTGCCGATAGACATAACCCATGCATAATCTTAAACATTTACAGCAATTATAGCTAAATTAAAGGCTAAAAATCAATACATAATAAATATTGCTTATCAGCAAACATATATCTTAACTGGATGAATAGATAGAGAAAGATAGGGATGGCTAGAAACAAAAACAGCTGACCAACAAATTGTACATGCAGTATTGTCCACAAGGTCACTCACAAAATACATGTATAGATAAATATATATTAGTTGCTAAACTTCCTTTTTTTTTAGTTAATTTAATCATTTTTTATGATTTTCTTAAATTTGTTCTTATTTTTTGTGGTACACACTTTTGTTTTTAATTGACCAGCTGCTTGGGTTGCCAAACAAAAGGGATTTCGTTAGTTTAAAGCTGAAAGCAGCGGCGGGTTTTGTTTCAGTGAGAAACCGTGTTTATGGTTCATCATTATCATCATCATCATCATCATCATTTACATAGTCAACATTTGGGCGTATTCGCGCCACTGCTAACGCTGCTCGTCTCCAGATGTTGCATCAACAGCTGTTGCAAGTCCGCCCTCAGCGCCCGCTCCTCGTTGATCTGCAGCTTTATCTGCGACATATCCTGTTGCATCTGTCTGATGGCCGTCCACAACTGGCGCAGTGTCGGTGTCATATCTTCATTCTCAAGGCCTGTCATTTGCAAATTTCGGATGTTTGTGATGTTATTGAAAAAAGTAAATAAAGAAAATGGGATAAACGGGAACATTATGTTAGTGTTGTGTGTAACTAATTAATAAGCGTATCAAAATGAGTATAATGAGTATGTGACATCATTTGAATGAGTGTAATGAGTGTGTAACCTATTGAAAGTGAGTATAATGAGTATATGATGTATTTTGGGGGAGTATTGTGAGTAAGTGATGAGTATATGTCTATGAGTGGGTGATGCAATGTATATGATTATGACAAATATTTGTTATATTTTAAATGAGTATAATGAGTAGGTGATATGTTTTGAGGGAGTGTTATAAGTATGGAATGAGTATATGATATATTTCAAATGAGTGTAATGAGTATGTGATATATTTCAAATGAGTACTGAGTATGTTTTTTGGGAGTATTACGAGTAGGTGATGTATGGAAAACGAATATAAGATGAGTGTAATGTTTTTGAGTGAATTCTATGAATATGTGATACATTTGAAATGAGTACAATGAGTGTTTGGTATATTGAAAACGAGTATAATGAGTATATGATATGTTTGGAGTGATCAAAATGACTAGATGACATATTTGAAGTGAGTGTATAAATGGTTTCTGTGGTGGCATGTATTATAATTTGTTTAGCTGCGTGTGTTTAAACTATATTTAATTTACGCTTTACTCTTAACAAAAATATTTACAAATTATTATAAATTCATCTATTTATATATATTTATATATGCTATGTGCTATTTTTAGCTGATCAGCAAATGCGAAACTTCTAAGGGATTAACCAAAAAAACAGTTGTCTAGAATTTCAAAAAACAAATTGACTAAATACGAAAATCGCTTGATGTAGTCAAGTGTTATGTTTAGTGTTATGTTTATATTCAAATTAAAACAAATATCACACACACACACGCACACATACAGAGAGACACAAATACAAATACAAAATACAACGAAAATTCTTGAATATATAGAAATGATTTTATTGAAATTTTGTTTCATTACTCGAAAAATGAAGTCAATTCAAATCTCAATACAATACAAACGTATAAACGCATTTATCATTATTAATATAGTTAGATGGTAATTGTATTTGGTTAGACAACGTTTCACAAAACACTTATAGCTTAATTTGTTTTTCATTTCTTTTGTTTTTGGTTTTTTTTGTTTATTCTTTTTTGTTTTTTATTATTATAATAATGCACAACAACAATGTAGTTTGATTTGTTTTTTGATTTTGTAGTTAGTTGCTAGTTATTGCCAAGTACCTTTGACTAACATTAAAAGCGTTTCAACTTATTTTTGATTACACATTGCACATTCTGTTGATCAGAGGTATATATAGTATATATAATATATATACTTTGAATTGTTTACTTTCTTTTAACAATCAACTTTCACTGGGCGCCGCCAAAAAAAATAAATCGCTCGAGCACAAACAAATATCGCTGCTAAAAGATATATATATATATATATAATATCTACATAAGTTTACATATATAAGCTATGGCAAATCATGTATATCAAGTCACAAATATATATATATATATATTGTTTAGTTTATAGTGTGTTCCGCGTGTAAAAAGCCTTGGACGGTAAGTGTAAAGCATCGCTGGATGTCAGGATCAGGAAACAGCTGCACAGTTGCAAGAACGAGTAACTCTAATGGGGCAAGTATTCGGCGGCACGCTAGCTCAACATTTCACTCTAATTCAATTTTGTTAGCTAGTCTTTTTTGGCTGAGTCTTTTTTGTTTTGTTTTTTGATTTGATATTGCACCTAACTAGATTACAGATCACTCAATTTACAGTTAGTAATAATTAATTAATAATTAAAAAAAAAACATTATATAGTTGACACAACTACAACACAGTTAAGTATTATATGAGCAGACCTGTAGGGTGTTTCAAATAAAAACATATTTTCAGGTGTGGAAAGCTATCAAATTAGTTTTGTCTTGAAAAATGTACACCTATTTGAAAAGTAAGCAATACATTTTGCACATGTTTCTCATGTAATATTTTAATATTTACACCTAGAAATGTAAGTTCTTTCCTAAGGCATATTTTTGAATGTCCTTAAACTGTGGATTTTTACTATTGGATACATATATTTTCAATATGTAAGACGTTAAACTAAGCCTTTCAAGGAATAAGTCAGCAAGTACAGTGGCTCACAGTTCAAGTGGATCAGTGTCAAAGAAATCAAGTAATTGCCTGCTATAAGTTAATTATTTATTATTTTTCAAAAATACCAAAGACCGATGGTAGGTACATATATTAACCAGCAATATTAATATATGGAGCTAATACACTGAGGTTTTCCCAACTGCTAGGTAGGATTATGTAAAAAGTACCCAATTTTTTGCTTACTGCTTATTTCGAGCAGTCTTAAATGTGATCCACTTGAACTGTGAGCCACTGTATTTATAAAATGATTTTAAAATTTCGAATTTCTAAATAAAAATACAAACTTTGAATACACACTCTAAATATAAATAACATTAAGAATATGCAGCGCATTTTGAAATATCCTTTGAAATGTTAAAAAAATTTAAAAATTCAAAATAAAATGGCTACAATTGAATAAATAAAATTTGAATTTATAAAGTGAATACCACTCAAGGATCTAAAAGTAGCCCAACTAGAATTTTCTAACTATATACTTTACAGGTCTGCTCCGAGAATTACAATTACTAGGCACACAGAAACTAGAGGCATAGAGTTGCCAGCCTCACTTAACTATACGAAAATGCTGCAATTTCTTCTTCGATTTTTGTTTTTAAGCATTGCGCAAATTGAAAAGAGAAAAAAAAAAATTATTTTATATGTAGCTGCTGAGAGCGCATTCAAAGCAAAAAGCGAGCGCAGCAGCAGCAGCTGAAGGCGTTCAGCGTATGAAGGATGAGATGAGGACATGCCACAACGACAACCAGGCGTAGATAGGGAGAGAGCGAGAGTGACAGAGAGAGATATAGAATAGGGGGGGAGAGAGAGAGAGAGAGGACTACTCAGAGATGGTTGATTTTGCGCCACTGCTTCATGACAAAATTACCGCAACACCAGCTGCCCGATTGCCGTTTCGTTCCATCCGCATTGAGTTCCGCTGCTGTTGATCCTCTGGCTGCTGCTCCAGATCCTCCATTGCGTAGCAGTAGTTGCTCTCCACGCTCCACATCGCTGTCATCCGAGCGCTCACCACCAGCCAGCTGAGGTGTGCTGCGCTGCAAGGTGCTGGTGCGCAAAGCACCGCCGCAGTTCATCAAATAACCCGCACCAAAGCCGGCATAGCGATTTGATGTGGATGTCTCAAAGGAGCGATTCAGGCGTCTGTCGTAGAGACCCGGATGTGCATCCGGATTTTGCTTGACTATGGTTGTCGTCCCACTGCCCACTCGCTGATAGCTCGACTGTGCCAGCAGCTTGGGCGAGGGTTTACTCTTCCGCGGCAGTAACGGCGACGTGGTGCACACATTGTCATAGCCCGAGCCAAAGCCGCTCTTCAGGCGATTCAGGGATTTGCGTGTGGCACGCTCCTCGGACAACGCACGCTGATAATCCTTGATGCTGGGCACGCCCGAAGAATAGCGCTGAGCGGGCTGCAGCGACCCCACCGAACTCGAGTACAAATTGAAGCTATTCGGACTCGCCTCACGCCAAATGAAGGAGGAATTTAAACTGCCCGCAGAATGTTGACGCGATTGTTGCTGCTGTGGATGTTGCTGCTGTTGATATTGCTGCTGCTGCTGTTGATGCTGCTGCTGTTGATGTTGATGTTGTGTTAGATGTGTTGCATTTGCTACAAAAGGCAGCTGCGGATTTGAGGTGGAAAAGGGTTTGCTTGTTTTCAATTTGCCGCCGCGTATTGGCAAACAAGGCGTCCATGGCTGCAACGCTATTTATTTTGTTGAAGTTCAGGTTGAGTTTGTTGTTGTTGTTGTTCGGGGTTGTTGCAGAGTTGCGCGTGAAAGACAAAGAGAGAAAATGAAGATATTTGAAGAACGAAAAACGAAATACCAACAACAACGACACACAGGAAGAATAAAACAACTAAAAAAAAGCCCACAACAATAACCAAAATTAAAACCACAAACTGAACAGCTAAATTCGTCAAGCCGAAGTTTTAATGCCCTTGCAGAAGATTTGGATATGGTAGCCATATAGATAAATATAGATAAAAATAATATTTTACAAAAGTAAGTCGAAAGTTTGGCTGGAATAACTTAATTAATCCTTTCTTTCTTGCCGCCTCATAACTGATAGATTAGGTAGCATAGAATCAGACGATGGAGAGTATATATATAGAAAGTATATATAGGGAAGTATATATTGGAAAGTATATATAGAATGTATGTGCATATATAATCCAGATCATTACAAGTTGCGCTCAACATAATTGCAGTGCTTTTGGACACAATTGAAAATGGTAAATAAATTTATGAATTCTTTCTGGTTTCGAAGAAGTGTTATTTTTTCCATGAAGTAAGTCTCCTAAGAAGTACAAATTTAGACAAGTTGTGCAACAAAACAATTAAATTCTCAGTTCAAACTCAGTTCACCCTCTGCAAGTTTTTAAAAATACGCAAAAAAAAAAAACAATGTTTGAAAAAAACTAAAAATAAATAAATCAAATTGGACACCAACAAAGGACAACAGCAACACAGTACATGAGGCAAGGGCTGGAGTGTGTGTGTGTGTGTATGTGAGTGGGGGTGTAAAAGTGTGTGTTGTGTGTGTGTGGTGGTGAACATGAAACCAAGACCAGCGCAGATAATGAGTTAAAAGCAGGACAGGATTTGAATGAAGCGAAAAGACCACAACCAAATAAAAGGGCACAAAATAAAAGAAATATTAAATTGAGGCAAATACAATTAAATAAAATATATATATATATATATATATATATATCATATATATCATATATATTCGAATTAATCATCTTTGTAAGAGAGGTAAGCCAACAAAGTGGGAGAACAGAATCTTAGGACAGGGCAATTTTTTGGAAGACGATCAAAAATTGTTGAACAAAGGATAAATATTTGGGGCGCAGGCAAAAGAATCGAAGAATTAAATTAATTTATATTGAAGTGTCATTTAAAATATTAAATCAATAAAAAAATACATGGCAACTATATTTAAATCAAAAATGCACCTCTAAAAGCGCCCCGATCAGATGAGCCTTAAAATTAAAATGATTCTAAAATAATGAATTGGGTTTTTGGCGATAACAAAATAAAATTCGACCGAGTTGTACATAAGTAATGGGCAAAAATTTGCAACAAATAATTATATATTTATTATATATATATTATGTAAGTAAATGTAGTATGTATAAGAGAATTATATAAGATATGTATAAGAGACCAGAACACATTAGCATAGCAATTACAATACATCATTTAAATCCAATTGAATGAGCGCTATCTGCTTTCGCCAGATTTCTTAACAAGTACAAAAATATATTTATTTATATATGTATATATATAGAGATATATATCAAATGTGTGAAAATGAACAAACTGAAGTATGTTTAAAATCCATTTAGCTGTTACAGTTAGGAGTTGATGTGGTTCCTCAATTATACAAGTAGTAATATCCAATTGTTAAAATTATAAGAACAAATTAAACAATACAATTGCGCATTTATATAGTATTATATATATTTTTTTTTGGTTAAACAATTATTTTTGCTTATAAGCTAATACAATTTTGCAGTAAAAATTCTTGAATATTTCAATTTCATATAGTTTATTGTGAAACGTTTAACGAAAATGTTAAAAATTAAAACCAAACCAAAACAAATTTAATAAAAATTTCATTTTTTTTTTTAGCAGCTTTTTTCACATTAAGTGGGCGTGTTCAATGTGTGTGTGTATGGGGTGTGTGTTTGTATGTGTTTGTGTGTGTGTGTGTGAGAGAGGTAAAGCAATTTGGCTACAAAAATTTCATTGATGAAAGCGCACAAAAAAAAGACTTAGGACAAAAACTTGAGCAGAAAGTAAAATTCGAAAAAAACAGGACATACGGAAAAAGCTAAACTCTAGGAACTAGGAACTAGGATCTCTAGAAGAAGCACATGGGAGATCGACGGCACTTACCCGAGTGTATGGTATTCCGGGCGCTGTTCTGATAGGCGGCACAATAGCCCTCAAAGACGCGCAACACCAAGGCATCCTCCTCGAATGTGGGCTGATTTTTGCGACCGCTGCAATAGCTGGCCAAGGCGTTGTTGGAGCTGCCCGAACCCGAACCGGATGCCGAACCGGAACCGGAACCACTGGTTGCATTCAATAAACTGGGACGCAACGGCGGCGTCGGACGCAAACAGCTGATGGTCCAGTTAGCTACAATACAAAATATGAATTATGTTTAGCTGGTCATTTTTGAGAATTTAATTCAAGCAATTTTAAGGCACATTTTCTCAGAGTCTTCATTATGTAATTGATCATTTGTTGACTTTAAGCAAATGTCTCCTTATTTGAGCTTGGGCTTTTACCCTTTGTGCTTCCTTTCCTTGCGTTTGGCGCCATTGTTGCCGCCGCCGCCGCTGCTGCTGCTGCCTGAATTGCCACCGCCGCCTGTATTGCCGCCGCTGCCTGATTGTTTTCCGTGGTTGTTGCCGCCGCCGTTGTTGCCCCCGCCGCCGCTGCTGTTGCCGAAGCAGCCGCCGCTGCTGCTGTCTTGCTGTTTGGTGTCGGGACTAAATTTGATTTGTGGCTTAGTGCCCCCAGATGACTTGGTAGACTTGGTGGTTGTTGTGGATGATGCTGATGATGTTGCTGAGGCTGAGTGTGCGTGAATTGGTTGTAGCTCAGGTGATGATTGAACGACAGGCTCCGTTTGTGTTGTGACATCGCTGTAGCTGCCGAGTTGCAGTTGCTGTTGTTGTTGCTGCTGTTGCTGTTGTTGTTGTTGCTGCTGCTGCTGTTGTTGCGACTGCCCGGTGGCAGCAGCAAACTGTGGCTCGATGGCGGAGACATCTGCAATAATAATTAGACAATTACAAAAAATTAATTAAAGTTTAATAAAATAGAGTGTTGTATTTTGAAATGAGGCATTAGTTAGTTCGGTATGAAAGTTCTTGGCGGCTGCCAGCAGCAACAGCAGCACCAACAGCAACAGCAGCAACATTAACAATAAACAACAGCAGCAACAACAACAACGTCCTCAGAGCAGCGAGCAAAGCGCAGCAAGCGAATCAAATCGAATGGATTTATTTTCTTTTTGTGTAGCGTTAGATAATTTGTTTTGTAATTCGTTTTGGGTAACTCGAAAACTGTTTTTATTTTTTGGGTTAGTGAACGCAACTGGTTGCAAAATGTGCGTGAATGAATAAGGCTTGATGATAATTCAATTATTATTTATGAGTCTATCTTTCAAAAGAACTAGCTTGATATACGATTTATCGATTTACACCTGCAGATATCGATCGAGCTGTTATCGGTTTGCCAGCCCCACGGTTGCTTGCCATGCCAATTCGAGCCAGCTTTAGCTGGAAATTATTCCAGGTTTGAAGACTTCCAAGGATTAAACAAGAATTTGGATAAGTTTATAAACTGAAAATCACCTTTAAGCTATAATTCATTTAAGTGCTCAACTTATGAATTCTTTAGAGATTTGAACTCCACGGGAAGCTAACAATTATATTTAGCTTTTTTAAATATTCAAACTCTGAGCAAATTCCGCAGATGGAAAGTAGAAAAATGATATTAAATATAGGAGGTGTTAGTCATGTGCATATTTTTGGATGACTGGGTGGAAAGCATATGTTCGTTCATCTATGAAGAATTTCAAATGAATTTCCAAAAATATATCTTTTTTAATGTTCGTGCTGCATTTGCAATGCAAAATTGTTGGTAGATGATAAAGAAATGCGGATGGAGAGAGAAAGAGAACGTGTGCAAAACGAATGTACAAAACAAACAAACAAACGAAACGAAACACGTGCACAAAACGAGCACCAACAAAAAGAACCGCAACAATGGCCGCCTGGATGATATATTGAGGGAGAGGGGAATGTGGATGAATCCAGGCGACAATTGGGTGGTCATTTTTTTGGTGACGTCTCACTTCGGTTTGCTTGCCTTCTTCGATTGCTAAAGCTACTCGTGCCGCACAAATTGGGCAATCTAATGATGATGAATACGATGGCTGGGCGGCAAATGCATTCCGTGCCGCAGCCGATGAACTGCATCGTCGTCGTCCTTTGAGATCCGTACTATCATCATTATTGCACACTGGACAATTGGAGCAACAACTGGATGCTGTTGTCGTTGTGGTATTTGTGGTGGTCGTGTCTCCGGCGCAATCAGCACAATTGTGGCAAATGGAACAATAAATGGCGCCCTCACTGAATCCACTCGCACCCAGCGAGCAATAGCAACTGGAGCAGACGGAGGCTCTTGATGAACTGGAATCCTTACTGGGCGGCAGGCGTTTGTTATACGCACTCGCAATGCCACGCAGCACTTCGGGTGGCAAGCGCTCCTTCTTCCACCAGTGGGCATACATGCCGGATCGGAAAGTGGGTCGTGGCTGATCCATCTCCAGGTTCAACTCATCCGCTGAGAAACTGCCGCTGAACTGCAATTGATTGCTTGAATCACGGGTGGTCTCATCCATGGAGCTGGAGGCCAGAAAAATACTCTTTGTATTGATTTGGAATTGTGTTGCTGTCGCCTGTGGATTAGTGGGCGTGGCCGGGGGCTCCAGTTGCGGATCAGCCTGAGATTTCTCCTCCTGCTGCTCCTGCTTCACCTCCTCTTGCGCCTGCTCGGGCGTCAGAAACTTCTCGCGAAACAAGCCGCAGACATCAAAACGTCGCTCCGGCTCCACATTGTCGAGCACATCGACGCCCACGCCACACTCCTCGGCACTCGGGGGATCGGGTGAGGCAATGGTGCAGCTGCCAGCCATGCCGCTATCACTGGAGCGGGGACTGGGACACGTTGAGCTCTCGCAGCAGCGACACTTGCAGTCGCTATGAAACTGCTGATCCCGTCGCCCGCTGTTGGGCGGAGCAGGAGCAGACGGAGGCGGAGGGGGAGTAGGTGTCGCCTGCTCATTATTCATTTGCAGATACTGATAGCTGATGCAGCGACGCATGGAATCACGCTGAGCAGCAGCAGCAGGAGATGGCGCTTCAATGCACAGCTCACCGCTGGAGCAATCAGTTCTTGCTGCTGCCTGTTCGTAGTTGTAGAGCAGCTCGGCCTGCAGCTGATCGGGTGCAGTGCGACAGGCGGCGGGCAGATCCATTGAGCTGGAGAGCACAGCAGTCTCGTCGTGCAGCAATGTGGCGTCGACACTTTGATTCTGCTGCTGAT
Organism: Drosophila neutralis; assembly: GCA_035044385.1. Classification (NCBI taxonomy): domain Eukaryota; kingdom Metazoa; phylum Arthropoda; class Insecta; order Diptera; family Drosophilidae; genus Drosophila; species Drosophila neutralis. The sequence continues at coordinate 12,529 of JAWNME010000146.1, forward strand.
CCTGTCGATCCCGCCAGCTGGGCACATAGACTTCGGTGTCGGCACAACGATTGAAGCGATTGCCCACAAATATGCTGGGCATGCTGTGCCGTTCGGTGGGTGAACCGGGCAGCTGTGGTGGCGGTGTTGTCGGCCGCACCGCCTGCTGTTCCTTGCTGAGATCATCGTAGATGCTGGCCAAATTCTCGCAGGCCATAAAAGCGCCACCCAAACGAGCGCCGTACAGGCTGCTCGCATCGGAGCTTTGCTGCTGCAGCGTGGAAGAAGGTTGTGAACTCAACTCTGCTGGCAAATCTTCCACATCGTCCAGCTCCTGCTCCTGCTCCTCCTCAACGCAATTGGTTATGCTGGAGCCACCCAAATTAATCGTCGCCGTTGAGGTGTGCACACTAGAATTGCATTCGCTGGACTTGCGAGCCAAGGCTCTCAGCGCCCTCGAGCCAATGATAAGCGATTCCTTTTTGAGTTCATGCTGCACCAGCACTTCATCCGCATCCAACGAATCCAACTTGATGAGATTTATGCTGGAGGAGTGTCTCTGTGGCTTGTGGCCATGATCAACAAAAGTGCCCGTTGAATTGCAGGTGGATGCAACGGGCTGATGCTGATAGAAGCGCACATATTCAAAGGGATCCGAATTGCAGCTGAGCAGATACTCAGCATCATCCTCATCGTCATCATCGTCATAGCTCTCTGAATCGGTGGGCAGCTCAAAGGCATCCTGTCGCTCCAGCTCCGTCGATTGCCCGGCGACATTATCATTGATGTCCTTCAGCATCTTGGCGGAGACTTTGTGACACCGTTTCTTGCGCAACGCAATCCGCTTGAGATCGATGCTCTGCCTGGCCTGAGGATACAGCAGCATCTTCACAATCGCCCCACGCAAACGACCCGAGCGCACCAGCCGTGCAAAATGGGCACTGAGATTGGCATATGGCGCTGTCGGTGGATAACAATTGGGTGGCAATGTGATGCGATGCTGCTGTTGTTGTGGTTGCTGCTGCTGTTGTTGTGGCTGCTGGTTGTTGTTGTAGTAGGCGCACAGCGAGAAACGTGTGCAATAGCCACGTGCATCCAGATGCTGGCTGAGCTGCTCAGTTGCCAACAGGTACAACAAACAAGGTAATGAAAGCGGAGTAAAGGAATCGTACATACAGCTAAGGTCAAAATAATAATAGTAATCCTGATTCACAATAGTGATCCTGACTGCATAAAAAATAGTTCCGTGAGAATGGATCACTTGCTGCCTCCTTAAGTAAGTGTTGGGCAGCGTATGTAGATAACTATTTGGCTTGCCCTCGCTGCGACATATTCTCTACCATACTAAATTCCCGATCTCTTTATATAGCACTGCATTTAATTGATGACTTTATCCAAGAGAATGAAGTTCTCAACATAACTCTATCCTTGACTAATAATATTACTCATCGACATATCTGCTCACAGCCCTTCTTTGCATTTTACATATTGTTTTGTTTATCTGCTGTTAGCAAACTGTCGCAGTTTTGCGGCCTTCCAAAAAATATAAGTAAACTAATGAATTTGATTAAAACAATAAACATTCCATAAAATTAGATGTGGCAAATATTGAACTGTTTACAAATCTGCAATATGGACAAAAATTCCATTCTGAAAAACAAACAAATTATTGATTTCTCATCGCAAATGATTTAAAACAGAATTGCAATCGAATCTTCGCTAGAAAATAATGATAGCCCCTTTGCAACACGGCTATTATGTGGTTTCTAATGTGTGTTATGCTAACAAATAATAAATATATAATACATCCACATATCATAAATAGTTTTTAGAAATATTATTTAGCCTCAGGTTAACTCAGTATTGTTTTTCAAAAATGTAAACAATATTTTAACTAATTGTTTATATCATTACTATTACTATTATTTTGACCACAGCTGTATATGTTTAGAGCAGCTCTTGGACTTACGTGCGATGCATTTAGCTGTCCGCCCAGCGAGGAGTTGCTCAGATTGCTCAGCTGTCGCTTGATGCCCATGGGCAGACTGGGATTGTTGGCATTCAGCAGCTCGACCCATTTGTTGGCCTCATTGGGGCCCTGGCAGACGGCGATGATGCGATCGATCAGCGGACTGCTAATCTCAAAGGCATGCTTAATGGCATCCGTATCCTCCAGACGATTCACAACGATGCCCGTTAGCGGCAATTTGCCCTGTTTTCAATGCAAGCATTTATTAATTTCAATTGAACTTGATTGAATTTTGAGACTCACCTCGTAGATGAAGGCGCTCATGCGCTGACTAACGCTCAGAATGAGCAGCGTTTGGGGGAAGAGCACAAAGTAGCGATCCCGATGATCGGCGCCAACGGCCACGCTGCCCATGTGTATGATGTCGCCCAGGCTGCTCAGCTCCTGTCCTTGCCAATTGCGCACTGGGCCCGTCAGCACCTGCAGCTCCAGCTCTTTCTGGCGTCGTGTCGCCGAACATGTCGCAGCAATGTCCTTGTAGACGGCAACACTGCGCTGTGTATCCCCACGATCCGGATGACTGCTCTCCATGTGACGTTCCAGCTCCTGCAGCATTGCGGAATACTTGTCGAGGCGACGAAATGGCTTGGACAGACCCGTGGTCAGCACTAGCAGACCCGGTGTCGCTGCACCCTGTCGCTCCATATACTTCTCCAGATCGTCCCTGTTGATGTGGGCAAGGATTTATTTTAGGTCAGATTACATAAGCCGATTAAGACTGAGATTAAACAGCTCTATATTGATGATTCTATTTGTGGTTAAATCTGCTGCATCTCTACTCACTTGTACTTGTCCAGTATGACAATGGCCTTGGGATGTGCCGCACAATAGGCCTGATGGACTTTCTTCATCAATGGCGCGCTGCTCAGAAATAGTTTGCCCACACGATCGTTGGACTCCTCAATTTGTATGAGCAGATCCTCATGGGTGCGCACCACCTCCACAAAATTGCACATCAGCTGCGCATACTCATCTTGGGTGAGTCTAAAAAGTGGAGAATGATTAATATAAGTATTACAGATTCATCTTGAATATATGCTCACATTTGGGTCTGCTGCATGGGCTCCAGGAAATTCTCGAGCAGACCCTGCAGCTCGGCCACATGGGCACGCTCCGAGTCGAGCAGATCCTTGAGCACCACGGAGCGATACTCTTGAATCTCCTCGGGCGGACGGATGGTCTCCGAGAGTGGCAATTGGGCCTTGTACTCGTTCACATAGTTGCTGGGAAACCAGCCAGTCTTTTCGTTCAGTGTACCCTCCCACCAGCCGCCATCCTCGCGCTGTGTCACCGTTATGAGGTCGCCCTTATTAAAACGCAACTCATCGTTGTTGCTGCCCATAAACGAGTACTCGGCCCGCACAATCAACGGTTGCTCCATTTTCCTTGTGGCTGCCCGCCGTTCAGCAAAACCTGGCTCTTAATTTCCTTCAGCTGCAAACAGAAAGGATTCAATTTGAAATTACTGTTAAGGTTTTTTTAATCAGGTTTTTATTCGAGTTTTCGAAAGTACTAGAATCAACTCTTCTTCGAACTTTGAACATGGTATAATCGGAATAATTTGAATAATGGAAAATCGGATCACTTTTTACAAAGTTGTGGTTGTGCAAAGTTTTGATCCATCCCTGCCAACACTTTTAGTATGGAAATCAAATATACATATATAATATATATATAACTTGTGTATAATTTTTTCACTTTTCATTTTTATATTGTTTATTTTAGCCATTTTCTTTCGCTAATTGGTTTGGATCATTGTCATGTTTGTTGAACTTGAAAAATCAGCGAGCAAACTCATGAAAATTTGTTCAATGAAAATATGTCGACCAATAGCGCCGTATATCTATTAATTATCTGTGCAATCGTATGTCTTGAGCATTATCTCTATGCTTTATGGCACCCACGCGAATGCGTTCTCAATTCCAATGTGTTTCTAGCACCCACCAACAACAAAAATAAAACATTCTCACTAAATGGAAAAATGAAAACATCTGTTCGCTGTTGCGGGCCAAAAGTTCTATCGGATTTTTGACATTTTTCACAGTCTGGAGAAAGCCGTGCAATCCACATTTTTTCGTAGTCATATCTTTCAGTTGGAACACTTTCGATGGCCAAGGCCCGAAGCCATTGAAGCGGCAAAAAACATCTGCAGCGATTACGAAATATCGGAGCGTAGATAAAATTGATTGAAATATTGTATTTATGGGAACGGCACCATGAATCAAAAAACTATAGCGTGTCGAAAATTACCATGTCATGGATTCCACACAATTTACGAGCGAACTTTTTAACGATATGTTCCAAAAGATTCTAAAACTTAATGGCCCCAAAAAATACACATACATATGTGCTATATAGTCCATGCACGATATACCCGGCAGTCAAGCATTGTTGGTCAGTAATAATACTCTGATGTGATAGCCATAATAAATCCAGCTGCAGAGCTACTTTGATATACGATGTTCATGTTGATTTTTCTATCACTCAGATTGATTAGATTAGCTTGATTAACATGTCAACAGAATGCACAAGCAACAGGTGAAAATGCTCGAGACAAGACTGGAACTCGACTGGAAGATACCTTGATAACTCAGCTGTCTCTTGGTTAACAGAATTTGTGTTTCTCAGTTGATCAATATAATGTGTTGGCATTTTATATATATTAATTGGAATTGCTATATCTTTAAAATTTAGAATTTTGTTGTTATCGGTAATCGATTTATATCGATAATCGCGAAACGGTGAAAGTTATCAATAAAACCAAGTAAGCTTGATCTGTTGTATGTTTGTATGATATACGAGAACATATATGCCAGCTATAGTCCCTGAGGTAGGTCTGTTAAAACAGATGCTGATCGAGAATATAAATTGCTTATTGCTTCAGATATGCCGCCTTCTACTTGTTTATACTTTTGCCTTTGCTTCCTACATATTAAATGTTTAAACCATTTACTTATTTATTTATGTCGTATCAAGTTTAATTGTTATTAAATGCTTATTTATGTACCCATAAAAAATGACATATTTCTAGAATTTTGCAAAGAAGCAACAGGTTTTTTTCTCATGTGGACTCTAATCTAAAGTTTATTGCGCTCATTTCTGACAGATGCCTCAGCACACATTATTAGAATACGGTTTTTTGTTAATCAAATGTTTTTCGGATGATGAATAACCGCAAAAATATGAAAGAAAAATAAAACATGTTGATTTGTTGGTTTGTGTCTTCTATTTGTTCGTCGTCGTCGTCGTATTTTGCCCAAAAGTTTTTCACATCCAAAAATAACAGAGCGACGAATATATAAATCTTGATGTGCCGACTTCCCATATGCCAATGGAAATCAGGCGATATAAAGTATATACTCTATATATATATATATATATGTATGCACAAAAGTGTGCCCAGACACTTTGTGAAAAAGAATTCTTCCATTACAGGTATGCAACAATCTTTAGCACAGAATTTTCCCAGGCAAGGTCACAAATTTTGAGAGACACTCATTAAAAATTTGATTCTCTTTTCGTTTTTTAGACACAAACACATAGACATACTTTGGTATGCAGTTGTTTATAGCTTTATATAGCATATATATATATAGCATATAGCATATATGGCACTTTTCATATATTTGCTCAATCATCAATTGTTGCACGTATTTTTCGCCGTTTTTCCTTTCCGATTGCCACCGCACGCGCTCATTGCTGCCACAAAACTGCGACAAAAACACATTCAACAAAATGGCAAACGGAACATTTTTCACAGGCTTTCCCTGTCGCATACATCAACTGTGTGCTCCCTCTCTCTATCTCTCTCTCTCTCTCTTTCTTTTCCACTCTTTCTCTCTCTCTCTCTCTGCTCTCCTAATGATCACGAGAGCTCTGCTAAATACTTGACATACTCAAATATACATAGCAGCTAGATATATGGTATACACTTGGCCGGATACAGCGCATATTTTCATGTGAAAAAATAATGATGAAAAATAAGAAAAACAACAAAAAAAAAAACGAAGGTATGCCGAAAATTACATACTCTTGCAGTTTAAAGTCCATGTGCTTACATTTACATTTTATGGTAAACACAGATCAGTTATTAAAAATTCTATAAACAAAAGCGATATTCAAGAGCTCTGATTCCAAGTTGAATCGTAACCCAAAATGGAGCAATTAATCGAAAAGGTCGCACTGGAACCTCCGTAAAATAAAAACCACTCTAAAAATGAGAAAGTTTTTCTTCAAAACATCGTAGCTGCATAGGACAAAGGTCCTTCCCACTTATTTCATTACATTTAGCAGTGCTCAAGAAGTAAGGTAGGCTATATCGGTTCGGTTTATGAAGAATAGATATATCTTATGATCTTATACATCTTTTCTTATGCATACAATGCGCTAAAAACTTCCCCACAAACAAGCATACTTCCTGCAAGGAAGAGTATCAAGAAAAAAAAAAGACAATCAAAATCCGAATCCGAATCCAAATCCGAATTAGAATCGGGGCAGCATGCGAATCTGCAAACCTGAAAAGCAAAGCACGCGCAGAATATATATATATATATATATATATATATATATATATATAGAGGGGATATATGTTTGACCATTTTTTCCTTTTCATTGAGAAATATTCTCATGTTTTTTTCTTTCAATTCCCCCGACTATATATATTTTTGCTTTTGTTTTGAAAAAATCCATAAAAATATTTAAGTTAAGGCATTAAAAAAATATGTCTAGAAAACATTTGGCAAACGGTAAATGTGGAAAATGCGTCATATTTATAGGTTTTTCAGTAATCGCTTAAGAACATGAAAACGACAAATATTATATGTGAAAAAAATGTGGAGGGGACCAAATTCGTGATTTAGCGGAAATTCACCTGCCCCAATCAGTTTGACTTTGAAGATATATGTGAATTGGAATAGCTATCCACGAGCAACAGGTTCTGCTAGGGCGAGCAATAAAATTATAGATCTGGGAAATATATTTCAATATTTTGGAAAACTATCTCTATACAATTTTTGATCTGATTGGAGCTGAAGGAATTTTAATTTATGATTGATGGCAAAGTTAAGAAGAAACTATTTATAATTGATTGATTGATTGATGACTTTCTTAAGAGGAAACTTAATTTTCAAAGACAAAGTAAAATTCTCATAAATCATTTTCATTTCTATTGCAAGAAAAAATATTTTGGAAGTGCAAAACTTAAATATTTGCCCCAAATCACTCAAAATAAACCCAATTAAATATTTTGAGGTACAACAAATTGTCGTAGCAGTTGCATGCACCGCAAATCAGTATGTGGCAAACATAACCCTGAAATGGCATAACGCCCAAGGTAAAAGAAAAAAAAACAGCGAAAATATTTCCGCAGATAGACGATGACGATGATGATGATGATGATGATGGTGATGGTGATCGTGATGAGTGCATTTTTGTATTTATATGCCCCATTTCATTGCGGCTCATCAATGTGCATGGCCGCAGCAGCGACAGTCAAAATGATGCAAGCAGAGGTCATGCAACAGCAAGCAGCACAAAGCACAAAGCACAAAGCCAAAGCCAACGTTGCAGTCGCAGTCGCCATCGCAGTTGACGTCGCAGTCGGCGCATGACAAGCGAAAATTTTAATTAATTCATTAAAGACTTGCACATGGCGCCGACGGAGACTGACAACAACAACAACAACAACAACAAAACGTCGACTGCAGCAACAGTTGGACGAGGCGTCATGCAAAGCGACAAAAAGTGCATCCACACACACACACACACACATGCACACCCACATAGACACACAAATACACACACACACCAACACACATTCATAGCTCACGTAACTACAGCTTTGAGCAGTTGCATTCAAGTCGAGCCATTTTTTATTTAGAGTTTCTAGTTTCTAGAAAAAAGTTATCATTTTATGTTGATATGAAAACAAAGGAAAAAATCTCCTTTTCGATTCGAGTTCCAGATAAAATCAACTATTAGCTAAAATAAATAAATAAATGAACATATATATGCAGCAAAAGTCAGTCAAAAACCAAAAGATTCTTTGAACTGTGAGGGGTTAATTAACACAACATTTTATTGACATGAATATGTTTATCCGCCCACCTACCTATAAATCTTACTTATAACCCTATTTCTCTCTGTGTACGCAACAAGGCGACATTAATACGCATCTCCCAGGGGAAATGTGTCATTCCATCAAAAATGTTTATCTTGCTAAAGATAAAATAAAAATCATCGTGAATATAAAAAAAGAACTTTTGCCGTTATAATGGCAAATAATTCAATGATGATGATGACTTTGATGATGATGATGATGATGTTATGCTAAAACAGCATCCGGAAGTGCGCATTTTGATGAGGGGGAAATTCTCATGGCATGCTCACAATTTTCCTCTTTTCCGCTTGCGAGCGGAGCGTAAGAAAAACTCAAAAACAAAAAATGTAAACAAAAACCAAAAAAAAAATACTTTTGGTAGGTGTGAAAATTTTGGCAACTGAACTATGTAAGAAATGAAAACAAAGACAAAAATCAAAGACAAAGTCAGAAATGAAAATTAGAAAAGAAAATAATAAAAAAAACAAACACAAAAACCAAATAAATGCAGTTTGGTGAGCCAGTAAAATCTTGTCACGGCTGCTTTTGTCCAATGTCCAATGTCGATGCGGAGATTTCAAATTTGAGATTTCAGATTTCAGATTTGAGATGCGGCACTTGAGATGCATTTTGGATGAGCGCACCCCAGAAACACAAGTGATATAATTGATATATGGCCGCCATATAATTTGATTGCTATCTAACGCTATTTATACACTGACTGCATTTTTACCACAGACTCTCGCCCCATTTGTCGACTTTTCAAGTGGGCGGGCCTGAGAAGAGGAAGTTTATTTTGTAGTTGTTGTTTGTGTGTCTCTTTAATGTTTTGTGTGCCTCTGTGATGTGGGCAGACAGTTCATAATAATTTGTACAAAACGGAATATCGAATTGCTAACTGAATGTGGCATTTTTCGTATCGCATCGCCACAAATGAGGTCAAAAGCAAGCTATAGAAAATAATATGCGTGGCCAATAAATCAGGCTAGCACGAAGTTTAAATACCCTTTGCCAGAATTTTTTGAAACAGAAATCAATCACTCGAACTGATTAACAGATGATGATTTTTAGATCAATTCTTATCTTCCGATGTTTAAATACTCTAAAATATATATATATATTGATCTTATGAATCTTATGATATACTAAATATCTCTCAGCACAAAATTTCGAATGGGCGAAAAACTTAAATAAATCGAAAAAGTTCGCATAAAAATGCGATCAAAACAAATTTCTCTTCAAGCAGTCAGATAGTGAGTATCATTAATTTGTATATATATATATATATTCCATAATAATACGAAAAATGTGAAGTATTGAAATCTTGACAAGATACAAAAAAGGAAGAAAAAATAAATAAAAAAGGGAACAAGAGGAAGTCAATGACATATTTGAAGAAGAAATCGTGCACAATTTAAAATATATATATAATGCAGGCAAAGTAAATGAATATATATATATATATATTTCACTTTACTTTAGCTTATTATTCAGTATATAAAAATAATATTTATTTTTCTTAAAGAAAATATGCTAAAAAACATTTTGCAACAATTAACAGAAAGAATATATGTATTATTTCGGAGGATGAGCAAATAGATTAAAGATTTTTGTGTATCTTCAAGAACTAACTAAAAATGACAACAAAAAAATTACCCCATAAAGTATATATATTCTTAATCAGCAACAATGTCGTATGAAAAAACCGATAGCACAGCTGAAGAGTTCAAAACTTAACAGGTGACTTAATGTAAAATTTAAGGTAATGTAATTAATGAATGTATATATTATATATATATATTATATTAATATGATCATAAGTGGAATGGAGCATAATGATCTGTTATGATATAATTTGATTTTCTTTTTCAGTTAAGAAACTCTCGAGTTGAAAGTTTGAGAAAGAAAATTGAAAAAGTATCTTGTCGCTAGTCGAGCATATTTAAAAGTTTTTTTTTTTGACAACTTATTTCTTTAAGGTTTGTCGAACCGTTTGACAACAGTGGCTGGCTCCAATTTTTCCCCCTATGCCCCCGCCCTACCCCTGCCCCTTCGCAACATTCTAAGTCCCAAGGTGAATAATATATATGCATGTCGAATGGCAATATTTTTTCTCTTCTGTCTGTTTTTGTAGACACGCTGCACATTTTCCTTTCCTCAGTTTTCTTTCTTTTTTTGTTTGGCAACAGTTCAAATTTGAGCGCTGGGCAAGGGGGGCGAAGGGGTAGGTGCAACAAGAGTACTTTGTGGCCACTGCAGTGAAGACTGCTTTGGCAACTCCTTTCAACCTTTCAACCGACAAACAAAGATGGCTGCCTGTTATTGACCCTATGGATTATGTGCAGCAAGCGTGAGGGGAAGGGGAGAGGGGGGGGGGGGGTGAGTGGAGTTGGTTTCCCACTTCAACTTCAACTTTATTTTTGCAGGCGCGCAGCGAGTGCAATGGCAATAAATAAAATTTGCTCAAGACGAAGAAAATGTGTTGAAATTGCATGCTCTTCTTCTTCTTCTACATTAAGCCTAAGCAGACAATGCAGCGCCTAGGAAATTCGCTCCAGCTGCATGTGCATGTGTTTGTGTGTGTGTAAGTTGTGTGTGTGACGCATCAATTGGAATTGGAATGGGTGATGCTACTGAACTTTGCCTACGGCAATTATTGCATTGGACCTTTACATTTCGTTGATGACTCAACTCGAATGCTCTGCAACTGTGTTTACAGTTATTTTGTGGCTTTGAACAAACTCACCTTCAAAATTTTGTTACGTTTTAACAAACATTTGTTGCGCCGCTGCTGCTGCTGCTTCTTCTGCTTGTTTTTCGTCGACTTCGTTCGTAAATCGTTGTTGTTGTTGTTATTGTTGTCGCTTTCGCACACACAAAATATAGACGGATGAGTAATAACACCTCCGCTAGCTACCTCGCTTTCCCACTCCCGCACAACAATTGTTCTTATTCTTTTTTTTCGTTTACTTTTGCCACGCGCTTTCACTCAATAATATACATGTGTAAATATATAGACACAATGTATATATGCACATATATATGAATATATAAATAATTATATATATATAATACAAAAAGTGGCGTTTTTCTATTTGTGTGTCTCAAAAGAGAGCCGAAAAAACCACTCAACTCACTAACATAGTTGTCGCTTTTAACTCTGTGTTTTTGTTAAATTTCATGTTGCTTGCATCTGTTGCTAAATATCACTATTTAATTGCATACACACCAAAATATATGCAATAATTTTCGGACAGCAGCAGCGACTAAACATAAATAAACAGCAGTGTGACTGCACGCGACAAGCACGAAAATACCACTGCCTTCGTCCACTAAAATAATACCAATTAACAACAGCGATATATATGCAGGGTTGCTAAGTCATTGATAACGCAGCTATGTAATTTTAAGCATCGTTTGCTTATGAACACATATCGAGAGTTTCGAAATTTTGCGCTTCTTGCATAAATTTAAGTCACCGTTCATGAAACACAATAATAATGATAAATAATAACTTTTTAATGCGATTTTATTTATCAATAAGGCTTAATATTTTCGTGCAGCAGCGAAATGTCTGTCGAAATGTCACAGATTTTTTTAAATATATGGTCACCCTAGCCGTGCTGTGTTGGAAAGGGTTGCGCACGCTTGCAGTGACAGTTGGAAGCGCAGCCAACTTCGCTCACTTCTTTCTTTCCAAAACTCTGAAGATGGTGAGTGGACGTCGATGCAAGTTGTGCAGTTGAATTTATGTTTTAAAACAAATTGTGCACTATGCATAAACCAATACAAATGTGCGCCAGTTGAGAACGCTAAATAGCAGCATGCTCGTGCAATGGGAATGTGAGCAAAGCGACAGGGAAACATAACCTAGAACAAATGTTTTCCACACTGGAAAGCAGTCGCTGGAAATGCACGTGTAACGGGATTCAGTTTAGTTAGTAATAATTTCTCTCTCTCCCAGTCGAATATCAAGCGGAAGAAGACCAGAAAGCTTCGTGGTCACGTCAGTCACGGTCACGGCCGTATTGGCAAGCACCGCAAGCATCCTGGTGGTCGTGGTAATGCTGGTGGCATGCATCATCATCGCATCAATTTCGATAAATACCATCCCGGCTACTTTGGCAAGGTTGGCATGAGGAATTTCCATTTGCGTCGCCAGCACAAATTCCGCCCGGAAATCAATTTGGATAAACTTTGGTCGCTGGTCGGAGCCGAGAAGTTCGCTGAACTCGAAAAGGAGAAGAGCACCAAGGCGCCAGTTATCGATTTGGTTCAATTTGTAAGCAAGACATTCCTTGATGATTTATCAATTCTTTTGTTGTTGTTATTATCGACATGAAGAGATCCCCAAGGCGATGGGCGGACTGAATGCGATCGTACAATTGCTCTTTGCAGTGTAGAGAAAGCCTTTCAGATCAATAATAACAAAGCGCGAAAATAGCATTCTCAAATTGTATCCAACATATATGCGTTAATAATACGTTTCTTAATTTTTTTTTAGGGTTACTACAAGCTTTTGGGTCGCGGCCATTTGCCCGCTCGTCCCATCATCGTCAAGGCCAAATACTTCTCCAAGAAGGCTGAGGACAAAATCAAGAAGGCTGGTGGTGTCTGCTTGCTGACCGCATAAGTTTAAGGTGAGTTATAATTAATTTAATTTAATTGACATCCATTCATATTATATTGATATTTGATTTCTTTTTTGCAGATATTCCTCTCCTGAATGCAACTGAAGCTAATACGTTCGACCATCAAAAATGTATTTGTTTTTTAATAAATTTAAAAAGAAAAACAATCGATTCTTTTTATGTATTTTGGCCACTTTAATGCAATTTGTGACATCACATGTTATTTTGCTCCTAGTGAGTCGCTTTTTCGATATATTTCCCAGGCTTATTGAAAAATCGAGCATGCAACAAAGCAACGACTAGAAAATATTCTGGAAATGGAGTAGCACTAAAAACGATGCACAAATTTCAAACAAAAGTATTTAATTAACAATAACAATTTGAGGTATAATGAAGCAATGTATCAATTGTAATGATTTTTATTGGGTAACACATGCAAAAGTTTCTATGCAGCTAACTAAAAACGGTATTACTTTTTTAAACGATTTACGATTTTTGTGCGCACATTTCAAGCAAGATGAATTTTTTATCGTATTGTAATTTTTTATAGGATATGCACATGGAAAAACTTATAACCTGCCAACAGTCTGGCAACGCCGCCAACCACTAGAGGAATTTCTCAAGTGCGGAACAGATTTTCATGTTCTGTGCCGCTGAACAGTTGTTTGTAGCTAACTGCGGAAGAACTTAAAAAATATATAAATATATATATAGATAACAAATAAATATACGAGTAAGTCAAGGCTGAGCTTATCTGCTTTGCACTGCAAGTGTTACAAGCGCTGTCCGTCCTTGAGCCAAGGACACGGCACTCAATAATTTAAAAGATATAAATACGTAAATTGTCAAGAAAACCGGCAAAGTCGATGTAAGCTTTTCCCAGTATTTAAAATTGTCCACGTTTACTTTACAGTTAATTACAAGATTACATAACAAGTGTTGCAAAAATGGCCAAAAAAGTGTTGCGAAATGTGACGCACTGCATCTTCGATATGGACGGACTGCTGCTGGGTGAGTTGAAAACATTTCGCAACACTAAACATCCTAACGACGCTCAAAATCAGACACGGAAACGCTTTACACAAAGGCCGCCCAAATGGTGCTCGATCCGTATGGGAAAACCTACACGTTTGAGGTGAAACAACAGCTGATGGGTTTTCAGACGCGTGCCGTTGCTGAATTTATGATTAAAACATATGATTTGCCCATGGTATGGGAGGAATATGCCAGACAACAGACGGAAAATGCTCGTGGTTTAATGGAAAATGCCGAATTGATGCCAGGTATTAACTTTGTTGAACTTTCACATTCGATTTTATTCTTGCAGATACGGAACGTATTTATGAGGAGATCACACGGCAAATAGCTGGCAGTTTTGGTCGACCGTATCCGGAGGCGGTGCGTTTCCGGGTTATGGGCACAACGGAAAGACGCTCAGCCGAAATCGCTATCGACGAATGTCAATTGCCAATTAGTGTTAATGATTTCCTTCAGCGATATCACAAATTGTGCGGCCAACGTCTACAAAAGGTGCCGTTGCTCGAAGGTTAGCGCAGCTTGCGACAGAGTGGGAGGGTGGGAGAAAGACTGTGAGAGAGTGGAGAGAGAGAGATTAATCATGTTTATAAGCAAAACATCAGCTGTCTAAAATCAAATGTGTGTTTCAGTTGGAGTTGCCAGATTGTTTTCAATGAAAGCCTGCTGTCGGGCTTTGCATGGCGGTACATGTTATAGACAAAAAATACCATTCAGCGAAAATCTTTAAAAATTGTATTCGAAATTATCCTTTAGTTTCGGTATGCAAACCGCCATACGTGAGAAACTTATTTGCATTCAAATTAAAAATTCTAGAAGCTCCCAATAATCACCTATGAACTGTAGACAGAGTTGCCATAATGTTTTAAATAAGAAGATGCTGGAAGTCACTGCATGTGCTACGAAACCGAGTTGCCAGATAATTTGCATTGAGAACCTGTTGACAGCCTGTGTGTGTGTGCTATAATCAATCAATCAAAATCAATTTGGTGCCATAGTTTACTCTTATTTGACTATATATTAAAATATATATATATACATATCTAAAACTTCTTCCAAATCCTTTACAGGTGCTGAGCGCCTTTTGCGTCATTTGCACGCCAACAAGGTTCCCTTTGCCCTGGCCACCAGTTCCGGTACGGAAATGGTCGAACTGAAGACGACTCATCATCGAGAACTCTTCGACCTGTTCCATCATCGTGTCTGCGGCTCCTCGGACAGCGACGTGAAACAAGGCAAACCCGCACCGGATATATTCTTGGTGGCAGCTGGTCGTTTTATCGATAAACCGACGCCGGAGAATTGTTTGGTTTTTGAGGATTCGCCGAATGGCGTCGAGGCAGGCAAAAGTGCCGGAATGCAGGTGGTAATGGTGCCCGATGAGCGTCTATCCCCGGAACGATGTGCACATGCCACGCAAGTGTTGCGCTCCCTGGAGGATTTCAAGCCGGAACAATTTGGCTTGCCACCATTTAGTAATTGAGTTTGGAAATGTTAACCCAGTATAATTACAAAGTCGAAATATAAATGTATTGTATGTTTGTATTTGTATATATAAATAAAAATATGAAGCATATTTTATTTAAATTTAATATTTAACTATAGCGATTCATTGTAGCTGATAAGCCGTCAAAAATCAAATATGAACTGTAGACCGAATTGCCAGAATGTTTTCTATTAGAACTTGCTATCAGCCTGTGTATGAGCAGGAGACTAGAGTGGCCAGATTGTTTTCTTTCTCGATTGCTTACCTTCTGCAAAGAGCTCAAAATATAGTAAACTTATAAATAAATTATTATAATAAGTAGTGATTATCTATAAGCAAATCTTAAGAATTTGATGTTTAAATTTGATACTACAATTTAATTTCTGTTTAACTATATTTTGGTTTTAAGCTGCATAATGCTCCCACAGCCTGCAATCTTTTGTGTATATCTAAAACATCTTGATTTGTTAGCGAAATGGATATTTCCCTGCCCTCGGCTAAAACAAGAATATATTTCGGATATATATAAATGATATATATATTTTCACAACTTACCATAGCGCACCCATAATCTGGGCTTCACGCCTTGGCATTCTCTGACAAAAATGGCCAAGTTAGGATTTTTGTTTTTCAGTTGGGAATAAAATTTCTCCACATATTCCCTGTTTATTTATTTGTTGTTAAATTTATAATGGATGGGTAAATAGATATCAAGTACGCACCTGGCACCCTTGGAAGCTTTGCACTTTGGATCTAATATAATGCGCAATTCTTTTAAGCCCGCCAAACTTGAGAACTTCATTTGCTTTTTAATTTTAAATTTTTGTAGGTCGCCAAATATTACATATGAATCCTGGATGTAGAGTTGCCAGATGGTTTTCTACCGGAACTTTCTGGCAGTCTTTGTAAAGGCTGACAGCTGTTTATAAATTTTATTGCTTAGTTTGTTTACGTGTGTGTGCTTGACTGAAAATAAAAATAAATAAATTAAAACACCTAAAAATAAAGCAAACTTAAGCAATAAAATGACTTCGGTGCATTGTCAACTGTGGATGGGGAGCGTAAGTGGACGTAAAATACACTTCTGATAAGTACATCAATTATAATTTTCGCTCTTTGCAGCTGGAATCGTATATGACGGAGAACTTCATAATTGCCGCATTCCGGAAAATGGGCGAAGATCCGACAACTGTGCGCTTAATGCGTAATAAATATACCGGCGAACCGGCTGGCTACTGTTTCGTCAACTTTATATCAGATGACCATGCGCTGGATGCGATGCACAAACTAAATGGCAAACACATCCCCGGAACAAATCCGATTGTCAGATTTCGCCTGAATTCTGCAAGTAATTCTTTTAAATTGCCGGGGAATGAACGAGAATTTAGCGTGTGGGTTGGTGATTTGACATCCGATGTGGATGATTATTCGCTGTACAAGGTGTTCTCCAGCAAATACACCTCAATAAAGACGGCCAAGGTGATACTCGACAGTCTGGGTTTCTCCAAGGGCTATGGATTTGTGCGCTTCGGCATTGAAGATGAACAGAAATCCGCTTTATATGATATGAATGGATATGTTGGCTTGGGTACCAAACCCATCAAGATTTGCAATGCGGTGCCCAAGCCAAAGGCGGAGCTGAATGCTGCTCTCGGCAACGGTAGCAATAATTATGGCTATGGTGGATCGAGTTCAACGACAGCAGCAGCCCCATCGTCAGCAGTTACAGCTGCGTCAACTGGCGCTGGTGGGGATTATGCGCAGTATTATGATCCCAGCAGCAGCAGCTATTGGCAGGGCTACAATGCATGGCAGGGCTACTACGAGCAGGCAGCTTCTCCATCGATTACAGACGCAGCCGCATATTATCAACAGGCCATGTCGCAATCCCATTCGAATCCACAAACGCTTGCTCAGCACGCCGAGGCGTGGAGTGCTCAACGCAGTGCGCAGTACGAGCAGCAACAGCAACAACAGCAGCAGCAGAGTGCAACTGGGAATAATAGTTGCCCGGTGGTGCCCGCTGATGAGGATTATGGTCTGGAGGATCACAAGTTTCTGCTCGATGTGGATAAATTGAATCGGGAAACAATTGATGCTGATCGTCATTTGTATGATGCGTTGGAGAGCTCCAAGTGGCTACCCATCGAACAGTTGGAGGTCTTTTAAATTTGGCTCTTTTAATAAAAATCATATATTATTGTACTATTCTTAATTAAACTATAAATAAATATTCATTTTTGTAATTGGTAGTACTGGTGGCGATGTGCTCCGTTTATTTATTTTTTGATAACTTCAGAAAGGAAGGGTAAATATATATCAAATACGCACCTGGCACCCTTTGAAGCTTTGCACTTTCGGTCTAATATAATGCGCAGTTCCTTTGAACACGCCAAACGTGGGAATCATTTGCATTTTAATTTAAAATTTTGTTAGGTCGCCAAAAATTACATATGAATTCTGGACGTACAGTTGCCAGATCGTTTTCAAACGGAACTTTCTGGCAGCCTTTGTATGCGCTGAATGTTATCGATTACAAAAGGCTGACCGCTGTTTATTAATTTTATTCCTTAGTTTGTTTACGCGTGTGTGCTTGACGAAATACTAAAAACAGCTAAAAATAAAGCAAACTTAAGCAATAAAATGACTTCGGTGCATTGCCAACTGTGGATGGGGAGCGTAAGTGGACGTAAAATACAATTCAGATAAGTACATCAATTATAATTTTCGCTCTTTGCAGCTGGAACCGTATATGACGGAGAACTTCATAACCGCCGCATTCCGGAAAATGGGCGAAGATCCGACAACTGTGCGCTTAATGCGTAATAAATATACCGGCGAACCGGCTGGCTATTGTTTCGTCAACTTTATATCCGATGACCATGCGCTGGATGCGATGCACAAACTTAATGGCAAACACATCCCCGGAACAAATCCGATTGTCAGATTTCGCCTGAATTCTGCAAGTAATTCTTTTAAATTGCCGGGGAATGAACGAGAATTTAGCGTGTGGGTTGGTGATTTGACATCCGATGTGGATGATTATTCGCTGTACAAGGTGTTCTCCAGCAAATACACCTCAATAAAGACGGCCAAGGTGATACTCGACAGTCTGGGTTTCTCCAAGGGCTATGGATTTGTGCGCTTTGGCATTGAAGATGAACAGAAAGCCGCGTTATATGATATGATTGGATATGTTGGCTTGGGTACCAAACCCATCAAGATTTGCAATGCGGTGCCCAAGCCAAATGCGGAGCTGAATGCTGCTCTCGGCAAAGGTAACAATAATTATGGCTATGGTGGATCGAGTTCAACGACAGCAGCAGCCCCATCGTCAGCAGTTACAGCTGGGTCAACTGGCGCTGGTGGGGATTATGCGCAGTATTATGAACCCAGCAGCAGCAGCTATTGGCAAGGCTACAATGCCTGGCAGGGCTACTACGAGCAGGCAGCGGCTCCATCGATTGCAGACGCTGCTGCATATTATCAACAGGCCCTGTCGCAATCCCATTCGAATCCACAAACGCTTGCCCAGCAAGCTGAGGCGTGGAGTGCTCAACGTAGTGCGCAGTACGAGCAGCAACAGCAGCAACAGCAACAACAGCAGCAGCAGAGTGCAACTGGAAATAATAGTTGCCCTTTGGTGCCCGCTGATGAGGATTGTGGTCTGGTGGATCACAAGTTTCTGCTCGATGTGGATAAATTGAATCGGGAAACAATTGATGCTGATCGTCATTTGTATGATGCGTTGGAGAGCTCCAAGTGGCTACCCATCGAACAGTTGGAGTTCTTTTAAATTTGGCTCTTAATAAAAATCATATATTATTGTAGTATTCTTAATTAAACTATAAATAAATATTCAACCAGAATTGGCCGTTTCCAATCCATTCAATTTTGTAATTTTCAGTGGAGATGTGTTCATATCGATAACTTTGTGTATATCGACGAGTGCATCGCTAATTCTCTCCAATTGGCTACCTATCGAGCAGTTGGTGGTCTTTAAAATTTAGCCAATTAAAGATTAAAGCTTTAAATAACGTCCAAATGCGTAACTGTATTTTACTAATAATTTTTTAGACCATATTTCAGGTAGATCTGTGTAATATTTGAAATAGACAATTGGCAACACTGCTGGCAATGTGCTTATATCGATATCATTGGGCGTATCGAAAAACTGCAACTTTAATATGTTAAACGATTTGTCTTGTTACTATCGATAGTTTTCGGCTTATCGCCAAAAGTGCATCTCTAATTTGTTAGACGACTTTTACAATTGCCGAGCAAAAAGTGACGGAAAAATTTCTAAAAAATGGCGCCATTTAAGCGCGTCCGCCAGCCAAAAGTCAGCACACAGGCGTTGCTCGAATTCGATTTGGGTGAAAGTTCGTCGGACAGCGATTTCCTGCCCGACATCGATGACAACTGTTCAGATGGCTCAAAGGACGAAAGCGACGGCGATGGTGGTAGCAGCGACGCCAGCAGTAGCAGCGACAGCGATACGAATGCCGATAGCGGTGACGATAGCGATGACGATGATTCAACACTGCAACTGCGTCAGCTGCTAAATGATAATCATCAGCAGCAAGAGGTGGCAGCTCTGCTAAACGATAATGGACAAGAAGTGACCGCACTGCTGAACGATAATAGTCGGCAAGAGGTGGCAGCGTTGTTAGACGGTAATCGTGGCCAAGAGGTGGCAGCACTGTTAAGCGTTAATCAGCGCCAACAGCTGGCAGCACTGCTAAACAATAATCAGCGGGATGCAACATTGCCGCCCGCAACAGTTGCACAACAGTTGATTCACATAAACGGTTACAATTCGGATTTACCGCCAAAGCGAATGTGTTGCGTTTGTTTGGGCGATCGAAGCGACGACATCAACGAAATAGTCGAATGCGATTCGTGCGGCGTTTCCGTGCACGAAGGCTGCTACGGCGTCAGCGACAACGTCAGCATCGCCAGCACCAACTCCACCTGCTCCACAGAGCCGTGGTTTTGTGAGGCTTGTCGAGCCGGCGTCTCCGAACCGGATTGCGAACTGTGCCCCAATCGTGGTGGCATCTACAAGGAGACCGATGTGGGTAAATGGGTGCATCTCATTTGTGCTCTCTACGTGCCCGGTGTGGCATTTGGCGAGGTGGAACAGCTCAGCTCCGTGACGCTCTTCGAGATGCAGTACAGCAAATGGGGCGCCAAATTGTGCTCCCTCTGCGACAATCCTCTGTTCGCCCGGACTGGAGTTTGCATCGGCTGCGATGCGGGCATGTGCAAGACTTATTTCCATGTCACGTGTGCCCAGGTTGCTGGCTATCTAATTGAGGCTCATGAGGATGATGCAGCGGATCCATTTTATGCCCATTGCAAAGTGCACTCGGAGAAGGAGATGATTAAGAAGCGAAGACGAAATTATCACACACTCCGGCTCAATATGCTGCAGCAGGCGAAGCAAAGAGCACAACTCCAGCAACAGCTAATTGCGGCTCATCCGAATCCTGCCCAGGCGCGGATACAAAGGAAACTGCAAAAGATACAGCATAAATATGCGCAGCACAAGCAACTCAAACCCACACCTTGGGTGCCCACACAGAAGATGTCGCGTCTACTGACCAGTTCCGCTTCAGCCTGTCGTCGTCTGCTGGATAAAGCTGAATTTATGGCCGTGGATGTGCAGCATTTGGAGCAGCGGGAGGCGCATATACAATCCTTGCAAGATATACGCAAGAAATGGCACATTGCGCCTGCTTTTAGTGTGGAATTCACTGCCTACTACATGGATCGCATTGTGCGCATGGCGGATTTCAAGCAGCAGCAGCAGCAGCTCATCCAACAGAATTCCCAGCTGAGCCAGCAGCAATTGGAGCTGCGTGCCATCTACGATGCTGCGCTGGATGAGCGCAAACATTTGAAGTCTGTTAGGGATTCATTGGGTGGTGCCCTAAAAAACCTGCACGCCGGTTTGTCTGCACTTTGTCCGGCTCTAACGCTGCTCAGTTTGGATTTGATTGCCCGGCCGCAGTTGGAGCAGCAGCAGCAGCTAGTCAAGCGTCCCATTTCGGTGCCAACGGCGGCTGCACTCAAAATGGGTCTCGGTTTTCCACTCTCCCAGTTGGCTGGCAAATTGGATAACTCGAGAATGTTGAGTACTGCTCAGCAGCAGCAGCTAAGTTCCTCCTCCGCCGGCGCCTCCTCCTCCAGCTCGTGTGGCATTTGCAAGCGCAACAATGATCAACATTTGTTGGTCAAGTGCGACACTTGCAATCTGCACTATCATTTGGGCTGCTTGAACCCGCCGTTGTCGAGGCCACCCAAGAAATCGAAGCAGTATGGCTGGCAGTGCTCAGAGTGCTGTGATAAATCCGATTGTTCCGATGCTGTTGGCATCGCGGACATTTCAACTGGTCCGCGTAAATCGCGCACGCGCTTCAACAAGGATGGGCATTTGGTGTACGTCGATCGCTATTCACTCGACTCCGATGTGAACAAGGAGCAACAGCCGGCTCCGCAGCCGGCTCAGCAGCCTGCTCAGCAACAGCAACAGTCGCCGCAGAAGCGTTCGCTTCACAAATCCCTGTCAGCTGCAGATGAGGAACTGCTGCTGATCAGCAGCTCTCCGAAGCGCACCAAGCTGCAGTCGTCGCCGCGAAAGACTCCAGGTGGTTACAAAAAGATACCTCCTAAACAAATTTGTTTTTATTGTTCTGATTTAAATCTTTTCTTAATCCCTCATTAAAACTTATTTTCTTTTTCTAATCTAATCTAAAAAAAAGTTTGCTTCTTTTTCTTTAATATCAACCCTCTAATGCGTAAGCAAAGATTGTTTCTGTTTCCCTAATCTTTTCTTAATCCACAGTTCAAGCTCCGTTAGAGCTCTTGCCCCAGCCGTCAGCAAGCCAATCGATTCCATCGGGCTGCGAGGATTCCGTCGATAAGCAATTATCGCGCAAGGGCAAGCGCAAGGATAAGCACAAGAGCAAGCACAATCTCTCCTCGGATACGGAAAAGTCCTGCACCAAAGAGCACAAGCGTAAGCGCAAGAAGCGAGCCCACGCCGAGGAAACCACGCCAGACAAATCCAACGCTGGACGACCCATTAAGATCATCTTCAAGACACTGCGACTGCCTGGCGAGGATGCGCCCGAATCGCGTAGTTTCTATGTGCCCGCCAATGCAGTCAGGTCGGTGGACGAGGCCTCGAGGCCCACCTCCGTGGAGACTGTCGAGGATGTCAGCCAGCCCAGTCAGCCGGAGACGATCGCTGTGGCGCCACCCAGTGTTACTAGTACACCACAAAAGCTAAAGGAGCCGCCGAAGGAGACGCCGCCGGCTTTGACTTCCCCGTCGCCAAAGCAGCAGCGCAAGATTAGTCCACGGAAATCGACGCCACGCAAACAGCGTGTGGGTCGCCCGAGGGTGTCCAACCCCAAGCTCAATCTGGAGATCAATTGCTGCGTCTGCTCGGAGTCGGGCAAGGCCAACCAGGTGGTGACCTGCGATGAGTGTCACAGGCATTATCATTTCGCCTGCCTCGATCCGCCGCTGAAGAAGTCGCCCAAAATACGCGGCTACTCCTGGCACTGTGCCGACTGTGATCCCACCGACGAGGATGCACTGAACAAAAAGTGAAACTAAATGATACCCATTAAATTCTACTCTAATTATACAATAATACGAATTATGTTCCTCATTTTTATAATTTGACAAGTATCGAACGTGTAATTGATCCTAGTATTTTATATATAAGGCAACAGATTTGTTGACGATCGAATTATATTATAAGCATATTTTATATTTTTAGTTTTTCTTGTAGTGTTAAAAGAATTTCATTTGATTAATTTTGGATATTTAAATTTGAAAACCGTGGAAATTTTGAAGCATGTTTCCATTTGCGAAAATGGCAAGTTTTCTGTTTTTACTAATTTTATAAACAATACAATGCAAATTAGCTTATAAATATATTTGAAATAAATATTTTATGAACAGAAATTTTACATGTGTAGCTAAGTTTTATCAAAATAATAATTTTGTATTCATTAAAATTAAATGGAAGGCTATATCACTAAGCAGAAAATACATTTGTGTCTCTTATTGCAATCGTAAATCGATTTGTATGCATACAGAGACAGTTATCGATAAAATTAAATAAACTTAATTCCAAATTGAAAAAAACTAAGCACTCAATACATAGAAGAAGAAGAAGCAAAAAAACGTGTAAACAAAAATGACTAAGCAATAATTACTAACGGCATTTCGAAAGACTCAACGACGCAGTTCAACAAGAGCCATTTGCTCTGCTCGCAGCTGTTTTGCAATCAAATCCACCACGTATATAGGCTATAGTATTTCTTGGCGACACCCACCCTGTTCCTTGCTACCTGTTATCAGCTGGCATTACGTATGGCATCAAAGTAGTTTGCAGTCGGTTACGCCCGAAAGAAGAGAGTGCACTCGAAGACTTTCTCACATTTGGCAATAAAACTGTTTGGTGATCTAGCTCTTAAAGTCCCTGCGAGCGGACAGACGAAGAAAGCTGTATCGATTTGAATTTTGATGCTGATCAAGAATTTATATATAGAGCCTGCCTCATCCTTTTGTACAATTTCATTAATATATATTCGTAAGTATTTAAATTATATTTGTCCACAAATATCGAATAACTGATTCATTCATTCATTGCCTAAAATTCACACATTGATTTAAGTTCCGTTTTGATCGGATTCGGTATGGGCTTGGACATGTAGGGACCATCCAGCTTGTAGCCCAGCTTGCGATAATAGTTCCTTGTGCCGACGCCGGAGATGACGGCAATCTTGGTGCTGCCGTGCTCCTCGCGAGCAATACGCTCCGCCTCCTCCATGAGCAGCATACCAAATCCTTGATGCTGAAACTTGGTCGGATCCCGCGAACTAACTGGGACCACAGAGCCATAGACATGCAGCTCCCGCACAATTGAACATCCGCTTTGCAACTCTGGCCGGAAAGTGTCCGGCGAACATTTGCGCAGGCGCAGCAGCCCCACGAGTATATCCTGTTCGGGATCCTCGTAGGAGAGGAACGTCTCCCAGCCACCATTGGCCACATAATCACGGCGTATCAATTCAATCTCATGCGGACGCACCTTGTTGTGTATCTCCTGGATGCCCACCTCACGGGTGCGCACATCCCGACAAACAGTGCCCAAATCCTTCATGCGCGCCAGTGCCAATTCACGCAGATTGCCATGCTCAACGCCGGAACTGAGTAGGGAAGAGAGAGAGAGAATGGGAGATCGTAAATAGACTCGGATTACTAACTGGGATTACGAACTTACCTAACCAGCGGCATGGGTATATCTCGCTGTACCCGATAGACCCTCGTCCAGGGCGGCACCAGTGCCAATATTTTGGCCACTAAATCGACCAGCATAGAGGGTGGATACGACTTGTAACGGCCCGTCTTCCACAGCTCATAGAGGCCAGTGCCGCGTATAACCAAAGTAGGATAGATTTTCAGCCCGTCCGAGCGAAAATCAGGATTCTCAAAGTACTCAATGAACTGTTCAATATCGCGCTCAAAATCCACATTGGGCAGATCGGGCATCATGTGGGTGACAATCTTATAGCCGGCATCTTTGCCCATTTTAAAGGTTTCGCAGACAGCGCTCACTGTGTGACCACGATTCGTATCCCTGGCGACATCCTCGTAAACAGACTGGACACCAATCTCCAGGCGAGTGCAGCCATAATTCAACATATCCGAAATGTGACTCTTTAGACAATAATCCGGTCGTGTTTCAATTGTGATCCCAATGCATTTGGTGCGTGATTTCTCCGAGTAACGCACAGCTTCCGCCACATTGGCGCTACTGTGTCCGGAGAGTGCATCGTGCAGGTTGCGTATGAAATAATCGCGATATTCCTCGGACAGCGCCATAAATGTGCCGCCCATCACAATGAACTCCACCTTATCCACGGAGTGTCCCAGTTGCTTCAGCTGCTCGACACGATGCCGGGTCTGCAGGAAGGGATCATAACGTGCGCGAATTGCACGCATCGACGTGGGCTCATAGCCCGTATAGGATTGCGTGGAGTACTCGAAATCGCTGTCCGGTCCGCCGGGGCAATAGACGCATATGTTGCCCGTAAAATTTATGTGCGGACAACGATGTGGTTTGCACATCACGGCCACAACGGCAATCTACAATGTGGAGGAAATATATAAGTATGTATAGTAATGGATATATTGGACATACATACTGTTGCAAACAAACATAATAATTCTTTTTTCAAATTTCTAAGTTTAAGGAACATTGGCATATGTGGAAGTTATATAGCCACAAGTCGGCAAACCCATTGCAAATATGTAATCCTCATTTCATCACTTACACCACTCGCTGTCCTTATCGGTTTGGCGCGCAATTTGGGCAACAATATTTTCTTGGCATCCTGCGGCACAGCTGCTATGATGTCCACCAGTCGTGGTGAGCTATCCAATCCGTATTTGGAGGAAATAAGGGATTTCATGCGATTTAGATTCACATCTTTTTTTGCTTCGTGCGCCTTGAGCAGCTCCTGTATAATTTCACCAATGACGAGCACCTGGCGCTCCTCGCGGCTGAGACCAACAGCTGCCGTAACAGTAAATGAATATTAAATAATATTAAGCAAAGCGTGCATATTATTACTATTTATTAAGACGCACCCAATTTCTTTTTCTGTTTCATGCTATTCGTTTGTAAACTTTATAAATATCGCACGTGTTGTTATCAGTTGTTGCTAGTTATCGATATTCGATAGCAGTTGCGATGAGCAAAAGAAAATAAATATAAAAACTAAATTAAAAAATATATGTAATATAAATATAAATAAAAATATGTATAAGTAAATACATTTATATATATACGTCATAAAATAACTGGCTCAACAGTTTTTACCTCTAAGCCAGACTTCTTGAATTAACATACTTATAATGCAATAAAAAATAAACTTAACAATTTAACTTGTTTTTTTTAGCATAATATAAAATATAAATATAATATAATAATAAAATAATATGAAATAAATAACTTACCAGTTTAACTGGTTTTCCTTAATTTAAGCGGTCACATTTGGTGTGTAACCTCTTACATTTCACTTTCCATGCAGAGTCAAGCCTGACTTTTCATCTCTATCGATAACAATATCGATGCCAATAGCAAAGTATTCTACGCCGAGAAAAGCATCGTTTTGTGTTATTTGTGTTTTAAGATTTTTTCAGTGCAGCGCAAAAAGATGACTAGCTGCATGCAGCAGCAACAAAATGAACAGCAACAATTGCTGGAACAATTAAATGGCAGCGATGACGACGATGAGGAAGATGTAAATGGCGACAACATCGATGAGGACAAAAATAAACAAATGCTAAACGAGTCTTTTAGCTACTCGGTGCGTTAAAGGGGAAAAAAATAAGAAATATTTTGAAATACGTGAAAATTTTTAACACTTGCAGAATAGCCATGCTTGCTGGGTGTGTAATGGTTATTACGGTCCCAATTTTGGTGAACCGGTTTGCGGGGCATGCCACGCATTTCTGTACAATGCACAACAGGCCGAGGAGCTGTTGACAGAATTATCCGATGACGAAGACTCTGGTAACGATGAGCCGCCTTTTAAGGACAAACAGGAGGATGACGAGACGGAGAACGATGCGGACATAATGGGCTTTGAGGATCTGGAAGATCCAGCGCCAGCGGGAGACCAACAACAGCAAGTGAACAATGAGCCGGCGCCGGAGGAGGAGGAACTGCAGCAGCAACAACAGCAGCAGGTGGAACAGCTGCCTTTGCCTGCGCCACTAGAGCCACCGCTGGAGCCAGTGCCGCTGCCAGTGCGTCGCGGCAGTCCGGACCGCGATTTCGAGAACGAACGTGCCGGGAATCCTTTTCTATTGCCCATTAAGCGACCGCGTCCAGCGGCGCCACTAGCACTGCCCCATTTTATGCTGGAGCTGGCGGATGGGCGGGCGCGTGCCCATGAATATGATGCGGGCGGAGGGAGGATCAACAACAGGGAGAGCAGCAAACAGTGCATCACTCGCCTCATACCAGTTGAGGTGATGCTGCAAATCTTTGGCTATCTGGATGACATGTCGTTGTGGATGGCCAGCGAGGTGTGCAAACAATGGCATGAGATCATCGTCAAGAACACGGCGCAGAGCATGTGGCGTGCATATCTCAAACAACGTTGGCCACTCTTCGAATGCCTAGTCGCGGAACCGGATTGGTATCGTCTCTATGGCGCTTTGATGTCCTCCTGCTTTTGTCGCACCTGCCTCATCGAGTTAGGCAGCCAATCTCCGCCAGCAGCGGAGCAACGCAATGTGATGCGTTCGAATTTCTTGCGTGGCGAAGCGAATCTGTTGAATAGCTATGGAACGGAGGGTATATCGGCCATACCCATGGATCGACAGAATAACTATTGGCAGGCGACGATTCTGGGTCCACCCGGCAGTCCGTATGAGGGCGGCAAATTCTTTTTGTTCATCTATTTTCCGGAACGTTATCCGATGGCGCCGCCAACTGTGCGTTTCTTAACCAAAATCCTGCATCCGAATGTATCGCGTCATGGCGATGTTGGCATCGATATATTCCAACAGCAGAACTGGTCATTGGCGCTGAATGTTGCCAAGGTTTTGTTGTCCGTGCAGAGTTTGTTAACAGATCCGTATACCGAGATCTGCATGGAACCCGAGGTTGGTTATATCTATGAACATGAACGTTCACGCTTTGAGCAACTGGTACGCAATTGGACCTGTAAGTATGCCATGCTGGAGCTGATGACGCCGCTCTTACATTAAACGATCTATATATATATATATATAGTCTATAATATATATACCCTGCTAGAAATCGCACGAACTGAATCTTGGAGAAACCCTCTTTTAAGTTGTTTTTTTATGTGTATTTAGTTTAATGCTGCCATTTTAGATATGGCTACTCCCCCAAACCCCCCCAACATAGTCAAAATTATGCTTAAATAAATACAAATATAATGCTTCGACAAGATTCAACCTTTTGAAATATGTATTTTAAATCCCTTGTTGAGTGCGGTGTCAAGCCGGAGTCATCACTATCGATAACAATTTTGATCTTATTTAGCAAGTATCGAGTAAGGTATCGTTTTTGGTTTTTAATAATTTTGCCTAGCTGCACAAATAATCAATTGTTGGCTGTAGCAATTAAATGCCAACTAGTAACCATATGAATTTACCATTTACGACCGATACGTATTTACTCAAAATAATGGTAAAAGTATAAATTAACATTTAATCCGTTGTAATTTGCATTTTACATGCCTTTTCATCGATATCGATAACAATTTGGATGCCATTTAGAAAGTATTGAGGAAGGCATCTCAAAATATGTTTTACAGGACTTTTAATAAAATTTGACCTAAATTACACTTAAAGTTATGCATCTGGCATTTCTATTTCGTCCAGGAAACTTTGGGTATATCGAAGTGTTCTGTTAGCGTGTCCAGATGCTCATTGAATTTTTCCACGCGCTGTTTGTGCGTCGTTTGTGCCTTGTCCATGATACGCTTGTTGCGCATCTTTTCCTGTTGCTTTTTGCTGGCCAGCTCCGCTTTGGTTAACTTCCGTTCATAGTTGCTGCTTGATGCAGCTGCTCCAGTTGAGGCTGCAGTTTCGTTGATTTGCTGCTCGAGAAAGGCTCGCTGCAGCGCATCTTTCTCCTTGTCCTTGCTCTTGTGCTTCTTCTTCTTTTTCTTCAGTTCGGTGTCGCTTTTGAGCTTCAGTTTGCCTTTGGCAGCACACGCATATTCGTCGGACATTTGTTTTATTTATTTATTTATATTATTTGCAAGCCAATTGTTTTGTTTTCTTTGCTTGATAGGGTTGATAAACTAATTTCAGCCAGGGCTTCATGCGCTGTTTTTCGCTCGATAGTTGTGCTCAGCATTGGTTATTAGATATTTATCGAACTATCGTTCTTAAAATAATAACAATTGACAGTTATTTTTTATATTTTTAATTTGTTATTAGCAAGCGAATTAATTTGTTTTCCTTTAGTTGCGAGAGCTGTTAAGAGTTCGATAATTACTTAATGTCGATTTCAAGTGATTTCAAACGGATTATTGTTTGTAATAACGTTATTTTCACTCAGGCCAGAAATAAGTGGCGTCTAGCAACAGTTTAAAATTTTTAAATAGGTATTATTTGTAATAAAATTAATTATTAAATTCTTTCAAAATCGAAGAATTATTTATGCTCTAAAATAAAGTTAAACATAGTATATGTATATATATGTATAGTATACATATGAGATTCAATATTGGTTTCCATTATTCGCGCTTTTGTCGTGAATCTATTTTCTTGCCTTGCAACGTGTCTCTCCTTCTGTCTCTCGCAAGAGAGCTTTCGCTCTTTGTGACGGCCACCCACGCGTCATTTGGTTCGTGTAAAAAAGAAAAGCTTGCAAGCCTAATGCATATGTAATTGTGCGTGACCAGGCAGCCGTTGACTTGTTAGCATTTCAGTTTCAGTTCAATCCCAACGAGCGACGGAACAACATCTCGTGTGTGTTGTGCACACGCTCACAGCGCGTTTGTAAATATTTAAAAAATTTATTCATAAATTGCCAACACGAGGCATTTGTCTAACAAATAAAAAACCAGTGCTGATTGTTGTGCGTGACAAGTGTTTAAAAAAATATTTTAAAAAAATTAAATAAAATAAAAAATTCCAAAAATAAAAAATAAAATTCAATTGTATAAAAAAAAAGTAAAACACAAAGTGCGAAGGTGAAAATTCAGCCCACTCTCTGTTCTCAAAACTAACGGTTTAACATTAGGTGCACAAAAAGCTCGCTCAACTCGCACATGCGTGTGTGTGTGTGTGTGAGCTCAGACATTTTGCTCGCATGCTGTGTGAGTGTGTTTTGTGTGTGTGTGTGTTGGTTTTAGTATCCTGTAGCAAGTTCTTCACTCAAGGATAACAGTCGTTAAAGTACAACAATGTAATGAAAAATATCACAAAATATTATCATCATCATCGTCAGGCGAATGTATTACATTTTTTATGTGCATGTTTTAAGCATACATGTATTTCTGTGTATGTGTGTGTGGGCGTTTGAGTGTGTGTGAGTTCTCCTAATACTTCTGCGCCTTTTCTTTCTCTTGTCTTTTCATGTCTTTTTGCCCCTGTTTATTTGACAGAATTTGAATTTCTCGAATTTACGATTTGAATTCTTGAACAACTAGCGAAACCGTTAGTCAAGAGTCAAATCTAACGGTTTACGAGCCGTGCATGTAACAGGTAACCAATGTAATGTCGCTCTCCCTCTACTCTCTCTCTGACTACACTCTCTCTCCACCCAGCTCTCTAGCTCTCTCTTACACACGTCGCCTTTTAATGCAGGTAAAAATAATAAGCAGTTTCAAAGCAACATCAACAGCGGCTTTCAATGTCATAAAATAATGTTAAGTTCGCATTAAAACCAAGAAGCTGCTGTTGAGATTTTTTTCTTGTGCATTGCCAGGATTTCTTGTGTTTTATTATATACATATGTATGCAGATATTTGAGTGGCATCAGCAGTTAAACTTAGTATCTGAAAAGGTTTTTTTTTTTGTTGCAGAGGTAATATAATTTTTAGACTTGCTGAAGAGTCTTGGGAGCACTCTTTTAATGTATTTTATTTTGATGAAAGGTAGTAAAATTTAATTGCCTGATAAACTTTATGTAATATATTAAACAAAATTAATAATTAAGAGGAACTTAAGAATTTTCTCATGCATATAAGTAGTCCATGCCTGGAAGCATAAATAAAAACTTCATTATACTTTAGCCTGATTTAGTACTTTGGGAGCACTATAAATTAGGACTTTTATTTGACACTAACTTTAACTTTACTTTTAACTTTACTTTATAACAGGACCTAATATTTATTGCATTATTTGGTTGATTTTTAGATAACACAATATTAACTTTTTATACATAAGTCGAGAGTGATTTACTAACTCTTAGAATTGCATACTTGATTCAAGAAAAACGGATAAGAAAAACTCAAGATCCTGACTTCGATTTTCAAAAATTAAGTGCCAAAAATAAGCTATTTTTCGATCGATCGATATATTTGATTGAACACAAAATATAAATCCGAAATCCCTAATCTCTTGCTCAACAGAAAGATTTAAATTGGAAATATGTATACAGTTATGAAATATGTATACATTCATGAAATATGTATACATTCATGAAATATGTATACAGTTATGAAATATGTACTATATCTAAAGTAAATTCAGCTTAAAATTAATTCAGCTTACTGCTAAAAGTTGCCGCTTGTGGCAACTATTTATTTATACGACTATATTCAAAAGTCACCACAAAAATATTTATTTTGTGTTGCAAATACATGGCTAAGCCGCATGTGTCCCCAGTTCTTATGCCACAAATGTATCTGTTGAAATAGCCCCCCCCCACTCCCTACTTTTTTTTATTTTATTTTCTTTATCTTTTTTGTTTGACATGCCAAAAAGTTACTGACTGAAAAATAAACTTTTTCATTACCACTCGACCTTAAAATGCTGTCGTATGCAAAATCGATTTGCCCACTTTGTGCGACAGTCAGAGGGAGAAAGATAGGAGGTATATAGACGGAGCGAGACAGAGAGAGAGGGGGGGGGGGGGAAGGGCAACTTGTGTCAGATGAATTTTGAATTATTCAGAGGATGCTGCTAAATATTTTATTCAACACGTCGCTTTTCCCAACTCAGATTGATTGAAAATTCCAAAAATGGCAGCTTGTAAAAAAGAGCTGCGGTTGCAATGCGTTATTGAAACGCCATTAGCGCAATTTCAATGGAGGACAAACACACACACACACACACATACACACACACACACACATACACAAACACACACACATACACAAACACACACACACACACACTCTGTTAGTTAAATCCTTGCCAGCGATTTTATGCAGTTGAGTTCTGCTGTTGTTCGTGCTCAAATATTTACATAAATGTGGGCATTGTATAACAAGTATTTGACTGTGCAACAGACAACACTTACACACACACGCACACACACACACCTACACACACACCTACACACCCTTTACCCCACACAACAACAGCAGCAAGTAATCACAGCACAATCAAAATTCATAATTTTCCAGTGCAAAGTTCAGTTCCGCATCGCAGGCGTTTCTAATTGCAAAAAGTGTTAAGCAAAGGCATAGAAAATATATTAATAAAAATATATATATGTATGCAACATATAGCTAATGTAGCTGCGGCATGCTAATCAACACTTGCAACAAGTATAATAAATAGGCTGCAACATTTCGCTGTTCATATTTAACCACTCGCGCGAAAATCCTTTGCCGGGCGCAGCAGCAGTTTCTAGTTGGTGGAGCTCTATGAAGGTGAGTCCAGTTTTATAATTAACATTTTTCGATTCTCTAAAAATTGATTAATATTTTGTAAGTATATATAAACATAGATATTTAAATGAATATAGTTTGGGTGTTTCCTTTTGAGCTGACAATCTAGTTCCTTAAGATATTTATATCTGAGAAAGTCGACACATTTTGCTATAACTTTAAGGATTCCTCCTGATTATACTGACTATATTTGATTGAGTTAGTTAACTTCTTAGTCTTCTCGAGGCTATTTTAGCAACTACTTAGATTCATATAATATTCATATTAAAATACGCCAACTCTTGCAATTACTGTACAAATTTTCCCCCACTCCAAAGTTGACTAATCAATTTTCCCATTTGTTGTACTTATTTTCCCTCACTCTAAAGTTCGCCTGCCTTGATCCGATTTGATTTGCCTTTTAACGCCTCTTAAAAACTCGTTAAATCAGCAAGCCACAAATTGCCCCATTTTCATTTGGCTGGAATGAATGGAAATACATTTAAAAATTACGCGCATAATTAAAAATTGAAATTCATTCATGCCACAAGCAATAAATGCGCATTTCAATTAATTTATTAATAATTTCATGTGTTTCCACTCAATGATTTTATTGCATTTTTGTTAAAACAAATCAAATTGAATAAAATTGCTTGGAATATAAATATTTGCCAACGCCTGTAGGCGAAGTACTCTCATTGGGCTGCTACGTTGGAGAGCTAGGAAGCCGAATAATATTAATATATCGATAAGTGCAAATCGATAAAAGCACTTATCGGCCTCAATTTGAAATCTAGAAATGCCCAAATGTTGATGTTATTTTGCCATGTGTGTAATATCTCGCACAGTTTTAGAGTTAGACTAACCAAATATATTTTCAAAGCTGGTAGCAGTGTATTCCCTAGTCGGCTATGCCCGACTGTAATTTTCGCTCTTGTTTTCATTTGTGCTCTCGCCACACGCATTCCCAGTACTCATTGCTGTTATTTTTATGAATCAATAATATTCATTGAGTTTCTGTGAAATTGTTTGTATTCGTTATGTTCCAAAATCAACAACTTGTTTGCCATTCGCCTCGAAAATAATTCCAAATTTATATATTTATACAGTTATGTATATATATATATATATATTTGATGTCTGATGAACTAAGTCAATAAACTTTTGTGGCGCAGGCGGCGAAAATGCTCATTAGTCTGTCGTGGATATATTGTGGGTGGGCGTGGCACTAATGGGCGTGTAATGGAAACTGTTTGCTATAATTAGCAATGAACGCTCTCTCCCTCTCTCGCTCTCCCTTTCTTTTATTCTATCGCTCTCTCTCTCTCACTTGACCATTAGTTTAAACTGGTTATTGCCTAATTGCACTCACAGTTGCCTACTTTTGTGCGCAGTGGAACTCGGTGGCAGTTAATGCGGGTCTTATCTAATGACTCTTCAGTTCTGTTCTTATATATATATATATATATATATACATATATATATCTGCATGTTTGGCTCATTAAATTGATTTATTCATGGCCATCAATAACTGACAGCTAAATTTGTCGAACAGCTGTTGTTCTGCAGTTTTTAATGATTGATTTTACTTTGGCTAAAAATAAATTTTAGATTGATTTTTTAAACAATTCTTAAAGTTTTTTCTTAAGTATTTAATACCCATTTTCCTCTTTTAATGCATTATTTTTTTATTTTTTATTTCCCATGCCAAAATCAGCGAATAGTGCCAGGCAAAAGTTCGGATTTACTCGTTCTGCTAATCTACTTTTTAATCTTATGCAATGCAGGAAAAACTAACAAAAAACGAATAAAAATTTAACTTAGACATCTTAGATACCCTGGAAAATCAAAGTTAAATTAACTTTCACTGTGAATTAATTAAATTAAGATCGACCGATTGTTCTATGTGAGCTAATCTGCTGCTGATGATGATGATGATTTGCTATCAAGAATATTTAATTTGATAAAGATAATTTTGGCAGGCTTGGTTACAAACTTCAGGGTAACATCATAATACCCTCTGCAAGGGTATCAAAATTACACGCACTCAAAGCAAGGATAATACATTTGGAAACAAAAGAAAAGACGGGAAAAACTCAATTTACAAGACAACCGCAACTTTTGTGCATTTTGTAAGGACAAAAAGAGAAAAGGCACAACGAACAATGCAACAACTGAAACTTGTGCCAGATCTGAGCAAATGATGATAGATAACAGATGAAAGATGAAAGATGATAGATAAATGCTGAAAAATTACAGCTCAAAGATAAGTGAAAAAATGTGTCTGATGACAGCAATAAACTAAGGAAAGATGGCAGATGAAAAATAACTGAGGAAAAGTTACTTGTGAAAACTAATTGATGAAGGGTGTCTGATGGAAGAAATGTTGTGAAAAGAAAGGAAAGCCGGAAAATTGAATGCAAATTAAAAACGCAAATTCAAATTTAATAATAATATTAAATTATTTGGTGTATTTTATGGATATCTGGAACTTAAAAGGTATCCATCAAACTGTAATCAATTCAAAGCCATAAGTACTCTTAAGCTCCAGCAGGACTACCTCAAATGTAATCCTGCTTCCTTTTTTTTAAGTTTTTCTGTTTTTTTCGTTCTTCCTTTTGGAATAACGAGCTCATCTCTGATGAGAAATGCGGCTGCTTTGGGGCATGAAATGAGGTTCTGCTGCCGGGTGCGAGTGCTGAAGAAACTGCTGCAAGGATTTCAATTCGTTTGGTTTCTGTGTGTGTGTGTGTGTGTGCGTGTGTTACTGTGTAAATTGCGGCAGAGTGGCGACCATTTTCGTGTATTTTTATTTCTCTGGTTTTTTTCCTTCTTATTTTTGGCACAGACAACGCGTGAAAACTAATGAATAAGTGATGTTACTCTGCGCGTAATTTTGTATTTTTGTGGCACACTGCAACATTTTATTTCTGCGCAGGATTGCGCTATGCTTTATTGCATATTTGCACCTTTTTTCTACCTGCACACTATGCGACCAAGTTTGAACCAACGTTCTTTTGCGGCTCCTCGTTGTGTCCTTGCAGGGGGCTTTAGAATTTAGTTGTAAAGTTTGTAATGCATTGAAGGAGATAGGGACTAATTAAATCGGTTATATAGTTCAACATAATGCCGAAAAAATATGTGAAAACAAGTCTGAAACAAGATATACGATTCTGTTTATCTGACACACTGATATATATTCTTGATCAACATCACTTGCCGAGTAGATATAGTCACACTCAGAAAAAAAAACGAACTGATTTCGACTGTCTTTTGGCAAACTCTGTTATAAACTTACTTTATCTTAACATTCATCTTAACCTTCCTCTCCCAGCCATTCAGATCGAATCACTATATCATATAGCTGTCATGGGAACAATTAGTCGAATCATTCCTATTTACCAAGATATTCAGCTTGCTGGTTAAGTGTGAGATTATGTTGCTCAAAACTAAACCTATATCGACAATGGACTACTCTATCTCAAATCTGCTATAGCTTGTTAACATGTTAATCTAACTTCTATCAGTAAGGGTATTCAATTTTCGGCTTGTCTAAGATATTTCTTCTTTGCTTTTGCTTCTTTTATTATTATTTTTTGCGCGTGCCTTGGCAAAGTTTGCGGCTCGGTTTATGTACGAAGCTCGGTCTCGAGTTCTGCAGCCTTCTGACCAACATTACCTTCACCTTTTCAGCATATATATGTATATGTATATATATATATGCTGAAATATATATATATATGCATATTTGTATATACATATACATATATATCAACTGACTGGGACAAGAGGTCACCCAAAAGCAGTTGCCTGCTTGCCTGCCAATTTACAGTTGTTGTATGTCTGTAAGTTTGTGCTGTGTATACACGAATTTTACACACGCACACACACGCACACACACACACACACACACACACACACACGCACGCACACACACACTTACAATGTACGTTTTTGTAGGCTTCAACTTATGCGGCACACTAAAATTGTAATATTCACTTTTTAGCTGAGTTTGCTCTCCATTTGCTCTCTGTAAAAAACTTGCTGCGGTCTTTGCTCACATTTTCACTACAGTTTCTTTTTCTTCTTCTTTTTCTTTTTCTTTTTATTTTTCTTCGTTTTTTTTTTGGGTTTGTTTCTTCTTATGGTCTGAGGTTTTAGTGCCGGTATTACAAGAAAAAAGTACTTATTTATTTTTTAAGGATATATAATATGCAGACGCATGCAACTGAAGTGTGCAGAGAATATCTTAAATTTGAGTAGACTTATTTCAATTTGATTTATAACGGGTATGCTCTTAAACTTATCGAAACCTGTTACAAACGGGAGAGCTTTATTTGGAGACACCCTGCACCCAAAGTTATTATCTATAGAAGTGTTTTGGGTATTATCCAGATATTTTTACAGCTGATCAGAACTAATATAGGTAAAAATGAAAGCATAATTTTAAAATTAAGTCAGAAATCCAATTAATATTCAGGCGAATATACAGAACGCGAATTTGTATCGATATTTATCGAAATTTATTCGTCTGCTTTACTGCACTCAAGCTGTATACTCTAATATTATATTATACTAAAATATGTATGAAATTACATTTAATTCATTATGTTTTTAAACTGTGTTTTTTTTTTTTATTGATAATCGATTCTTATCGATATTGGAGAAAGGGGGGGAGTTTAAAGTCTCCAGCTGTTATAGTCCGTGAAATCAATTTCTTATTAAAGAGAAACTTGGCCAGCTTTTGCTGCCAATCAGTAATATATATCTTCAATATCTATGTCAAATATATGCTAAGTTCAGCATACCCCATTTGAAGCATTCTCACTGCGTGTAGGGTATAATAAAAATGCTAATTGTTGACAATATTGTTAGCAACAATTAGAGAGTTGAATGGTTTCCGTAAGTGATAATAAGCAGCTTGGCTAATGAATTCATCAAATCGAAACGCGTTTGTTACGAGGCACTTACAACACAAGTTGCAGCAACACCAACTATAACCAGCTATAAACAAGATTCTACACAAAACTTAGATAGTCAATACGACTTCAACTGTCGAGATGAGAACTGTTTCCCTAACAATTTGCCTGCTGGCTGCTTTTTTGCTCAGCTCCGAGACCCTTGCTTCCGTATCCCAAGACAACTTTACGGATACGGGTGCGTAGAACTGTCAGTTAAATCAATATCTGTATATCTATATATATATATATATATATATTGTAAAGCTCATCCGGGCAAATGTGAGATTGATGCCGATACTATATTGAGCGAGGGTCAATCGAAAACGGACTCAAATTGCCAGCTCATCTCTTGTCATGCCAATGGTGCTGCTAGCATCACAGGGTAAGTTTCCTACGCTCCCAATATCATTAACTATACCATATATATATATATATATTTATTATCCATATAGTTGTCCTGTATATGGTGTATCTGATTGCACGATTGGCGATAAAAAGTATCCCAATGCGGAATATCCCAAGTGCTGCATAAAGATCCTCCATTGTCCCGATGGAGATAAGGAACTCTAAGCAATCTATTGATTTTCCATTTGATTTGATATATAAATAAATACTGCATATATATCGCTATAGATATATCCACCTAACTGTTTTTATTATTATTATTATCGTGCCCTATTTAGGGCAAATCAAACATCATTAATCAAAACGGCTTCAACTTGAAGTAACTTGTAAATTAAGGATGTGGTTTCTAATTGCCAGTTGACTAAAGTCAATGAAGGGTAACACACACGCATACACACACACACACACACACACACACACACACACACACATACACACATTTGACTTAAGAACACTTCATAAATTTACACACACACACAAATATAATTCACCCTTTGCCATATCTCGTAAATTAATTGGTTTCAGTTAAATGCACTGCATCATTTATAGGGTTCTGTGTGTGTGTGTGTGTGTGTGTATTTCGTGAGTGTATATGGTGTGTGTGTTTCTTATGACAGTATTGAAAGTGAGCTTAAAGTGAACTTACTTGAAATTCAGGTTTAACAAAAACCAGAAAAAACTGTGAGTGAAAAACCAACCAACAAGTATTGCAAATATATATATTCACATTTCCTATGAGAGCTATATTATATAGTAGTCCGACATCAGAGATTTATTGTCCAAGTGTGTTCATTAATTGTTGCTTGCATAATTAAGCGCATATTTATTGAGTTTGCTTGGGATAACTTGACATATGGAAAAGTTGTTAAGAACTCATGTTTGGGCCGATTGCTTTACGATCCGTCATATGTATAGTATATATCGATATATATTTGTAAAATATTTATTAATTCAAGTGAAGTAGTAAAGACTCTCAGATTATAATATCTTCTGCAAGGTTATATAAAAATCAATTCACATTTCGTTTATTTTATAATTTGTATTATTTGTTTATTCCAGAGCAGCTCTAATTTAAGTTAACAATAATTGTTGTAACTGTAATCCTTGGGTCAAAGTTGAATTTGTTTATGGCAACGATTTGGTTGCTGTGACCTTCAACCGAATGGCAAATAAAAGCGAATAACACACACATCGAGAGAGAACTGGCAATTAGTGTTGTGGGTGTGTTTTCAGTTTCAGTTTCAGTTTCAGCCTGGCTGCTTTTATCTTTCCGTTTGCAGCTTTTCGCTTATTGTTGTTGATGGCTTTTCGGGGGTCTGTTTTGGTCTCCAGTCGCCTGACAACAAAAATCGCCAGTCATAACGCCTATTTAGGCCTAAACGACCCATTCCCCAGAAACACTCGAGCCCAGATCGTAAAATATAATAAACAAACGCCAGTTGAGCACGCCAAGTCGAATAAAGTTAGAAAATAGCTCGTAATAATCGTACGACTTGATCTCGCTCACAAAGTAGGTTGCTTCAAGTATGACAAACTTATAGTTACGACACCACAAACACAATTAACTTTTTGTAACTCTATTTGCGATGTGCTCAAATAAATAGAGATATTCTTTCCATTTTTGTTCGATTTCATTTGGTGGCGCTAATTCGTATCAAATTGGGGTATTCCTTTTTGACACGCCTGAAACTTAAACACTTTATTGGACAAATATTAAATGCTTGCTACAAATATGAAGCGTTCATTTTTTTAGAGCAGTTTAGTAAAATAATTTATAACGAATCGTATTTAGATTCCGGTTAAGCTTGGATTATGTATAAAAATCATCGAGTTATATTCGGATCCGTTATCGATTCCTTTAAATTGCTCCTTAGAAAATGTTAAATTTTTATAAAGTGGCGGTTCCTGTTCCGATTTGACTAGTTTGAATAAATTAAAATTGTACAACAATCCTTGAGTTTGCTGTTACCCAAACTTTGATTGAGAAACATATGGCGAATATATCTGTATATATATAGATGTGCATTTCAGTGTGATGTTTGTTGCTTAGACAGTTTTAATTTTAGATGTTCGATTCATGTGTGTGTTGTGGAGCACAATCGCTAGAAAAACAACCACACAAAATATACTTTATATATTGTATATTGAAGGCAGACAAGATGACGAGATTATTCACATTACTTGGCACAGATTATTTCACGTTCACAACATTTGGGATAGTCGGCATTGGGGAATTTCACGGCCCCAAATGTGCAGCCTTCAACGTGAGCGACACCGCAACTGTAAAATATAATAATAAGTATATAGTATATATATATATATATTAATCAAAAATCAAGTGAGCATGTTAGAGATATGTATTTGAACTCACGTATGTATTTCAGCCAAGCTGTCATTTTGACAGATAATCCGAGCACAATCCGTATCGGGATATTTGGCAGTCTCTCCCGGATTCATGATGAGATTTGCATTTACGTAGCACTTGCCGGGATGTGCGGCATTCTCGAAAACGCCCCGTGAGACAGCTGCCTCAGTTTGTGGCATGATGAGCGCCCCCAGCAGCATCAATAAAATTCCGTTCAAAAATAAATTCATCTTTACGCAGCGCATTCGAAATTATGACTGATTCGCCAGCTAAGCTGCCAGCTGCTGGCGAGCTGTTCTCTGAGCAGGCATCCCCAACAAGGGGCCAGGGGTCAAACAGGTTTCAGATTGCTCCAGTTTAAAGTGATATGATGAGTTTGTTTGGAAATACTAGCCAAAGGCGTAACTAGTGTAGGAGTATTGAATACTTGCTCATAGTGAGGCATTTACTGGCTCAAGTAAAAATGGCATAGTTGAGATAACACGACTGGAAGATACCCTACATCAAGCTGCTGAAAATTTGAAAATGTGTTTAGACTTGCGAAATCTGCGTTTTTGAAAGAAACATACCGGAATATGTATACATATGTATATATATATATAAATATATACATATATATATATGTGAATTTGAAGACTATATCTCTATAATTGTGTCATTTTGGTGCTATCGGTAATCGATTTTTATCGACAGGAAAAGTTTTAAATGAGTTCGGAGGTGTAAAAAGTGTCAGCTTTTAATTCAGCACTTAAGTTAGGAGCTGCTCATAATTATTTGTCATTAAATGCCATCTAAAACAGTAGAAAATAACTTGGAATATGAATAATAATTAATTATTTTGTTATCGATTTGTAATGCTGAATTTATCTAGATGAAGAAACATTTCCTTTGAAAATCGATTATTTTTCTAGCAGGGTATTTAACAAGAATCGGAAATGGCAGATATATATAAATTTAAATCTAGATCAGGTAGCGATTTTATGATTTAAAAAACTAATTACAGAGACTGATTAGATATGTCCAAATAGTGAATCGTAATTATTATAAGCAATTCATAAACCTTAATGGAACCATTCAACTTTACCTAACCGATCCAAAATCGATTCGAATGGATTTTCCAAAGTTTATTGCTGATAAGTATGGACTGCCGATAAGTACTTAATTGCTAGCCTTTCACCCATATATATATATAAATATAATGATTCAGATGAATGCTGTACTTATTTTATATACGTTTATTGAATTGATAAGAAATTAAAACAAAAACAAGAAACTTGAAATTCAATATTAAATAATAGAATGAAATTCAATTCAGTCTCTGTACGGATTAAACTATTTGACAATTGACAAAAACAAAAGCCACACGAAAATAGGGCTTGAGTCAGCATTCTGAAAATGGATCAACATATTTTGGACAACTGGGCTTCATTATATACAGATTAGATGACGTTGACAGCAATCGGGATAGTTGGCCTTGGGGTATACCCTTCGCTCCATGCAGAGAGGGTCCTTATTCACGTTACCGCAACTGTAAGATAAAAAAAAAAAAGTTTAAAGTTATATATATTTATATATAACAGATATATATATATATATATATATGAGCTCACCTGTTTATTTCAGCCATGCTGTTCTCCTCACAGCTAATCCGAGCACAATCCAAGTAAGGATATTTGGCAGTCTCTCCCGGATTCATGATGAGATTTGCATTTACGTAGCACTTGCCGGGATGTGCGGCATTCTCGAAAACGCCCCGTGAGACAGCTGCCTCAGTTTGTGGCATGATGAGCGCCCCCAGCAGCATCAATAAAATTCCGTTCAAAAATAAATTCATCTTTACGCAGCGCATTCGAAATGTTGACTAATTCGCCAGCTAAGCTGCCGGCGAGCTATTCTCTGAGCAGGCATTCAGCTTCCATCCCCAAGAAGGGGCCAGGGGTCAAACAGATTTCAGATTGCGCCAGTTTAAAGTGATATGATGAGTTTGACGAGTATATATGAATTTGAAGACTATACGTCTATAATTGTGTCTTTTTGGTGCTATCGGTAATCGATTTTTATCGACAGGAAAAGTTTTAAATGAGTTCGGAGGTGTAAAAAGTGTCAGCTTTTCATTCAGCACTTAAGTTAGGAACTGCTCATAATTATTTGTCATTAAATTTCATCTAAATCAGAAGAAAATAACTTGGAATATGAATAATAATTAATTATTTTGTTATCGATTTGTAATGCTGATGAAGAAACATTTCTTTTGAAAATCGCTTATTTTTCTAGTAGGGCATTTAACAAGAATCAGAAAATTCTGAAAATGGATCAACACATTTTGGACAACTGGGCTTAATTATGAACAGATTAGAAAACGTTCACAGCAATCGGGATAGTCGGCCTTGGGGTCTACCTTTGTATCAACTACGCAGAGAGGGTCCTTCTTCAATTTACCGCAACTGTAAGATGAAAAAAACAAAGTTTAAAGTTATATATATATATATATATATAACAGATATATGTATATATATATGAGCTCACCTGTTTATTTCAGCCATGCTGTTCTCCTCACAGCTAATCCGAGCACAATCCAAATCAGGATATTTGGCTGTCTCACCCGGATTCAGGATGACATTGGGATT
Organism: Drosophila neutralis; assembly: GCA_035044385.1. Lineage (NCBI taxonomy): Eukaryota > Metazoa > Arthropoda > Insecta > Diptera > Drosophilidae > Drosophila > Drosophila neutralis. The sequence goes on from JAWNME010000146.1 coordinate 55,546, forward strand.
GACATAGCACTTGCCGGGATGTGCGGCATCCTTGAACTCGCCACGCGACACATCTGCGTCAGTTTGTGGCACGATGAGCGCCGTCAGCAACAACAATGAAATTCCGCTCAAAAATAAATTCATCTTTACGTGGAGCATGTAAATCGATGACTGATTCACAGCTAAACTGCCAGCTGCGGGCGAGCTAATCTCTGAAGAAGTATTCAGTTTCCAACCCCAAAAAGGGGTCAAGTTCAATCAGGTTTCAGATTGCGTCAGTTTAAAGTGTTTTGATGAGTTTGTTTGGAAATACTAGCCAAAGGCGTAAATAGTGTAGGAGTATTAAAGGCATTGAGGCATTTACTGACTCATTAGCTGATTGGGATTGGTGCTAGTGATGGGTTCCACATAAAATGCCAGCTACTTTTGAGATTGCAGCCAAGGAGGTGAAGGGCAAGAGTCGCACCGCTGATAATTACTTGAAAATATCACAAATTCCACTGTGAATTAATAAACACTTTTGCTTGCCAAAAACAGATTGCTTTTTGTTCCACTTGTTCAATTTGGTTCTACACAGAGAGAAAAAAAGAGGAAAACTAATTGACAAGAAATTTGAAAATTCAATCACATCGAATAAAACGCTTGCAGCAATGCGGAAATTCCTCATGCCAGTTCTTGAAACTTGTGTAGCGACAATCATTTGGAGGCGGCACATAATCGCAACTGACGTATGACAGATATATGGCAGATATATATGTATATATAGTATGATTTAATCAAAGATTAGATTAGATGATGTTTAATTGACATACGTTTGCAGCATGCCCCAGCCATCGCCCATGCAGAAGATTCGGGTGCAGGGCAGCGATTCCAACTTGACGGATTCAGCGAACTTTAGCAGCACTATCGAGGTGCCCATGTCCACAACACAGCGACCAGGATAAGCTAGATATGGTTTTATTGTTTATTATATAACATCATTAAATAATATATATAATAATAATGATATAATAAAAAGTTGAAAACTTACTAATGTCGCCATAGTTGTTTAATGCGTTTAAGGCTTGAGCCTGAGTAAAGCACTCGAAGAACAGAAAAATTACCACAGCTTTCAAACTAAACATGTTGTGTTGAATATATATATATATATATATATATATATATATGTATCTGATATATCACAGCCTGCTTAGTTAGCTACAGATCACTCTACGTTCACAACATTGCGGGTAGGGTAGCTCCACATTGACGTAGTCGCCAAAGCGGCATGACGCTGGAATACCGCCAACGGCGCCACAGCTATTAAGAGGAATTCATTTTATTTATTTATCATACTTCTTTCTCTTATAATCATCTATATATATATATATATCTATTTGAACCCACCTTTGAAATACTGTGACACCATTCGCACCGCACACAATTTGGAAGCATTCGTGCTTGGGATCCTTTATGGTGACGCCCTCATTCAGTATCAGACTGGACGTAATCGCGCACTTACGCGGAAAATCTACATGAATAACGGTATTACCTGGTCAGCGTTTGTTTTACTATAAAGTGCATACCTGCACTACGATGGAGTGCAACCCATTCGGCTGCTTGAACTACCATTGTCATATATGCGATTAATATTACAATAATTAATTTCATTTTTTAAAAAATATTTCAAGCAACGTAATTTAAATATTATAAATTGACAGATTTTGAAAGCTGCGCTAGGTTTATAGGAAACAGAAATATTAAAAAAAAAAATTAAATCTAAGTTTATTGAAGTTTACTATTATGGCTGATAGAGAAGCCTGAAGAACTTGGCTTAAAATATCCAAGAGGATAAGGCCATCAGGAATGGACGCATCTCCGATGAGATTGACCTGACGAGAGTCCTCAGGCAATCCAATAATGGCCCTGGCTTATTTAAGCTATTGTCAAGGTCAATATCAACAAAGTCCCTTTGGCATTGCGAGTGCTTGAACAGAGAACGCTTAATTGCTTGATGGCGCAGGCCAAATGTAGATTGAGTTGGGTTTTGTTAATTGATTTCCCTTCAACCCATTCAGCAAATGCTCACAGATACATTCATCGACTCTGAATGAAGCAGTGAATAGCAATCAAAAGGTGAAATTGAATACTTTTTGTTACCTTTCCAAGCAGACACTTTGTCAAAAGTCTCATTCTGGTCGTAGATAATTGGAATTCAATTTAAATACACTTTTTATTCGATTTCAATTACGATTAATTTGACATTTAACCATAAGATATAAGCTAAGCCAAATAAAAATGGGATTTACTTTAAGCCAGATTGCAATCGAGGGGAAGACGACAGCAGTTGGGAAAGGTTTTATCAGCATTTTTAGCTTCATCATGTTTGCAGCCAGCGGGCAGATCTGCATTCTCACAACTGCACAAAAGTAATTATTTAATGTAATTGAAAGTAATTGCAAGAATTAGAGGACGACGTACGTGTAGACCAAAGCCCAGCTGGAGCGACCGCAATAAATTTCCGCACATTTGCCCGGATAGGGCACAGTCTGATCACTATCGATTACCAATTGGACACCCTTGGATAAAGGCACAACACATTTATTGGGATGTTCTGCGGGGATTAGAAACTAGATGTTAACGATGTGAAATAGTTGAAGGTGAAAGACATAGTTAACATAAAAAGTTAATGAGAGATGAGGCTTTGAGAAATTTGGACCGTCAATGTAAGGGATATTACTTTTTATACCCTTGCGGAGACTTCTCCGATTCCACTTGTGTATATATTCTTGATCAGCTTGCATTGTCAAATATATATAGACATAGACATTCGTCAGTCCGTCAATGTTACTTGGAAATTCATTTATTTTATTTTTGCAGCAAGCAGCACTTAAGTCGAAGCCAGTCGGATCGGATCACTATATCATATAGCTGTCATAGAAACAATATTTATTTCAGCTAAAACTGATCAATTTAAGCTTAACAGTGATGTCTTGGCAAGCCTGATACTTAGTTAATCGCAAACTAAACTCAAATTTTAACTTCTGCCTCAACTTGTCTATTTAAGTTGAGCACTTGTTGTTCTTGCCACATCTTACCATCACTTTTAAATATGGCATGATAGGCGCCAGCCTGGACGCGTTGTTGATGCAACATCAAAAGGAGCGACAGGATCCAACAGGCAATCAGCGGCGACATTTTTGTGTGTGATGTGCTTACTTCAGTTGCTCAGTTGTGTTTTCTCAGGAAATTTTACTAACTGATTCAATTTACAATGAGTGTGTGTTAGTGTGTGTGTGTGTGTGTGTGTGTAATGCCTGCTTCGATTGCTGGCTGTCGATTTCATATGCACATTTTAATTAAAAGCAGCAGCAGCAGCAAGACAGACACAGATACAAATATAGCTAAAATTACAGCTGCAGATGCATTCATAGATGCGCAGATACGTTTATAGAATATGTTAATCCCGTTATGTGCATGTTGCACACACACACATAGACGAAGAACAACAGTTGTCGCTCTTGTTGTCGTTGCATAATTCGATTAAGCAATGTTCACGCCCACTTGCCACGCCCTCCTTTAGGGTAAATATTTGCATGTGTGTATGTGTGTGAGTGTGTTTTGTGTCTGTCACATTTTGATTGCTGCTCGTTGCTGTGTTTGCCACTCAGACATGCTGCCCTCCCCCCTCAGCCACCTCTTCCGCTTGAGGGAGCCGTCTGCAATTATTTAGCTACCCAACAAGCCAAATGTAGACAAATTAGTGGCCATATAATTGATGCATCTGTGTGTGTGTGTGTGTGTGTGTCTGTGTGTGTGTGTGTCTGTGTGTGTGTGTGTGTTTATACCTTGTACCCCGTAAAAGGGTTAACTACGGGTATCATAGAGGCGAAAGAAGGCTGCGATTGCAGAAGAGATATCAGTTTGGGAGAAGATACTTATCAGATTTGATTATATCATAAACAAACTAACTTTACTTAAGGGTGTCACACATTTTTTAAGAACCAGTAAATGGGGCTGATGGTGTTCATAACAAAAATAACGTACCTGTACACTCAGAAAAAAATCCGACAAGAAATTTAGTAAATTGCTCTACAAATTGAAAAGTATAAATGTTGGAGACCCAAATTTGATATACATGTTCTCATATCACCTCATATCATATTTATCAGATTATGAATACTTTTATTATGAATACTTTCATTATGAATACTTTCATTTCGAATACTTTCTTACATTTTTTCATTCGAAATGCATTCTTTTTGTTGGTCAACTTTTTATATAAATCACTTTCCTTCCCCAAACTACAAATGAATGTTGCCACAGTTGACAGTTGACAGTTGAGTACAGAGTATCTGGCAGTCGTTAAGTTTTAATGAGACCAATATTATTTGTTTGCATTTGGTGGGTTTTGTGTTTGTTGTTGTTGTTGTTGAGTGTTTAGTTGTGTTTTGCCAACCAAATGTAAATCCATTGGTGATGTTTTTGTTTTAGCTGCCACTGCTTGCTCTGCTCTCTTCTCTCTGCACTGCTCCCTCTTCTCTCTGCTCTACGTGGCGCTCTTCTCTCCTGGACTGTGGCATTCGCCACACGGACTTGATTACATTTGGCCATGCTGGCAATTAGGCAGTCGGCCTTCAATGTTTGCCAGCTGAAATTAATTGAATCGACTCGGCCTCAGCTGAGATTCAAATATGCAATTCTCCTCGGGGCACATCTGTTTCTTTCAGTTGTATTTCTCTTGTATTTTTGGCTAAACAAAAGCGAATAGTTCTTGAAAAATCGAAACCTCAAAATGCGGTGCACATCAAAATATACAAAGCGGAAACACAACAAAGGAAATGTAAAGAAAATGCTTACACATCAAGTTTTTGGTCATTTTTCACATTTTATTCAGCCTAAAATTTGAACTTTTAAATAACCACATGTTGCATAACTAAATAACTGAATATTTGCACAAATAACTGAGGGAAACCCATTTAAAAGCAATTTACTCTGATTCAACTTGAAATGATTCAGAACAATATATTATTCATAATTGATTGACTCGAATGAATGGCAAAATGTGTTTAGCTTAATAATATATATATATATAAAATAGCTAAAAGTTTTAGTCAGCCCAGGCAGACGCACAAATTCAGCTGGATCGACACAGATATAGACATAGAAATAGATATAGATATAAATATGGATATAGATATAGATATTGATATAGATATAGATATAGATATAGATATAGATATACGGTGTATCAAAGCTTATTAGGCACAGTGTCAATGAAAAAAAGTAATTGCCTGCCATAAGCTAACCATTCATTATTTTTCAAAAATTCCAAAGACCGATGGTAGGTATATATATTAACCACCAAAATTAATATATGACCCCAATACACTGGGGTTTCCCCACCCGCTAGGTAGAGTTAAGTAAAAAAGTACCCTATTTTGAAGGGAAATTTAATTTGGATCAGTATAAATAAAATAATATATTTGCATTATAAAAACTTAAATAAGGATGTTAATACTTAGTATGATATCCTTTAGCCTTAACCACTTCCCTTAACCTATTATTCATGGAAGATACCACCTTCCTGGTAGCTTCTGCTCCACTCATCCCGCAGAGCATTTTTGAGGTCTTCTTTGCTGGATATTCTGTGCTTCCGGATGTTATTGCCAGCAGAGCCCACAAATTCTCAAAAACATTTAAATCTTGAGACTGGGCCAGTGGAATTATCATGTGGGGGCTGCTCCCGATGACCCAGGACTGTACTATCTTGGCCTTATGCTTGGAATCGTTGTCCTGGTTGAACCGGAAAGTACGTCGGATTCCTACCTTCTCGGCACTTTGGAGTAAATTTTCCTTTAGTATATTGAAGTACACATTCTTGTCCATTGTTGTTTCAAAAATCACAAAATTCCGGAATCCGGCTGACGAGATACATACCCATGAAATGTCACTTCCTCCACAATGGTTGACTGTTGCCTTTACGTGTTTGGGATTCAGGTCAGTATTGGACTGTCGCCACACACAATTCCGTCCGTCTGAGTGAAAAATGTTGAATTTGGACTCATATGCAAATATGACTGTGTTCCAGAACTCCAAATCCTTGTCCAAGTGGTTTTTGGCGAACGTCACCCAAGTCCCTTTATTTTTCACGCTTATAAAGCGCATCTTCCGTGGTACTCGGGCATTAAAGTCAAGATTGCGCAGAAACATGCACACAGTTTCCACACAGCACTTTTTCCCCATTTCATCCTCTACCTGTTGAGCCACTTTTGGAGCCGATATCTTTGGATTTCCCCTTATTTTCCTGGTGATCCTTCGCTCCTCCTCTTCGGTTAAAATCTTGTTCGGTGCCTTTCTGATCTTGCCCTCAATCCGATTTGCGTCGACGAAGCACCGAATGATGTTATTCACAGTTGAGTTGCTCAGTTTGACCATTTCAGCTATTTGGCGAAGTGAATATCCTTTTTTGTGGTGTTCCAGGACTAGTTTCCGTAGTTCAATGGTAGTCCGTTTGCCCATAGTCCTTGTTGGCTTATTGCACTCGAGATCCAGGATATAACTAAACTGACTACGAAGGATTGGTCTATTTATACCAAAAATACTCAACTTTAGGTAAAAAAATCCGGGTTTTATGGCACCCAGGTGTCCATAATGTACCTGATCAAAATAAGCTGTCCCCTCAAAATAGGGTACTTTTTTACATAACTCTACCTAGCGGGTGGGGAAACCCCAGTTTATTAGGGTCATCCATTCATATTGGTGGTTAATATATATACCTATCATCTGTCTTTGGAATTTCTGAAAAATAATGAATGGTTAGTTTATGGCAGGCAATTACTTTTTTTCTTTGACACTGTGCCTAATAAGCTTTGATACACTGTATATATAGATATAGATATAGATATAAAATACAAAAATAAAGCTGCAGACGCAGATGCCTAGATAAATGTATATACAGAAATTCTATTCGATTTGCATATATAAGCTATCAACACGTAAACGCAGCATAAATAACAAATTGCCACGCAAAGCGAAGGTGGACTGGAGTGAAGGAAGTGTGTGTGTGTGTGTGTGTGTGTGTGAGTGTGGGGGGAGTGGGAGGTATACACACGCATCTACATAAGGGTCAACATACGACGGTCAATGGCAACATTTTTTTTCTTTCTTTCATGTTTTTGGTTTTTTGGGCGCCCAAACAAACAGCTTGGGTCCTAAGGGAACTTGATTATATATATACCAAAATATATATATGTATATGTATACATAATTGTACATATGTGTAAGCATTCTCTGTCTCTCTCTCTCTCTCTCTCTCTCTCTCTCTGTCTGTCTGTCCTTCTCTCTCTCTTTGGTTTTGCGTTTGTTTTTTATGGCTGCACATAAAGCACACATAATTATAATTTCAATGATATTCGAGTTCATATCAAAGTGGATGAGATACGAGCACCCCACAAGCCAAATGCTTTATTTTTATTGCCATTTGTGTTTTGACCCAAAAAGAAAAAAATTATTCGTTTTCTTTTTATGTTTGTTGTATTTTGCATTAAATATGAGCTGCGGTCTTTAAAGTTGATATTAGTGGTTTTACGCGTGTGTATTTCTGTGTCTGCAAACTTAGTATTAAAGTTGTCTATACAAATACAATGGCTTTTCACTTGGAAAAACCAACCCACCGGGTGGATTAATGGACTATATTGAGTTTACTTCGATACACTTTGAAAATTTAAACCATAAGCAAAAATGGTTTATTTTTGAAGTTATGGCATACGAAAAATGGCATTCGTTCCTATCTGCAAGTTTTTGAGCTTGAATTTCGAGCCGAAATCGCATTCTCAACTTAAAATGCAGTGATTATGTAATCCAAAGGCCAACCTTTAATAGCCCTGGGTTTTGTAAAAATAGGATTTATTATAACCAAGTTATGGCTGTGAAAAGTCAAGCTCGAATCCCGTTTTCAATATTAATTGCAGCATTATTAAAAAATAAATGAAATAAATGAAAAGCTTTGATTAATGAAAGCCTGATGACTGCATTATAAACTGAATTTTTGGGACTATAACTATAACATTAATTATGTGGAGGTATTTGAGCATTAAAAATCAATAATTGAGTTTACCAAAGGTGAATTCATTTAAGTTAGGCAGCAACTGGTGAATTCACAATGAGCAGAGCATAAATGCACTCGAGAATTGAATTTGAGTAATTGCACATGGCGTATACGTGACAAACAAAATGCTTGCATTTGATCTCCAGAAATAAACAGTTATTGTTGAATACTCAACAACCATTCGCTGCTTAAAATACTTGATAGACCACAAAATAAAACTAAGGAGAGAAAAGAAGAAGAGAACCACAATAACGGAACAAAAAGTAAACGAAATTTCTCGTTGCACTGTGATTTTCATGCTTCAAACTAGAAAAGGGAGGGGGAAATCCAATAAGTCGGCCTGTTCCCCCTCCCTCAACCTGTGCTTCACATCATTGCAGTGCATTGTTCAACGGTATCTATCTATGCTGCTTGCTCACTCACCCTCACTGCTCTCCCTGATGACCTGCTCTTGTTGTTCTGTTTTTCTCTGCTTCTTCCGCTGCTTTCTAGTGCACTCAAAGTAACGGCAGCAACACCGACAACAACAAGCAGCAGCTTTGACCTTCAAATGCACCAATTGACTCAACTGCTACTGCTGCGGTTGCTGCTCGTTGTTGTTGTTGTTCTTCTGCTTCTCCCTCTTCTTCTTGCATATGACAGCGCTGCCATTCAGTTTTTGAACATTTTTGTTGTTGGCAATGCAAAATGTTTTTTTCTTTTTTGTAGTTGAATTCTGTGCAAGCTGCTCGTTTTCTTATTTCTTGCATATTCTTTTGTTCGGTGGTCTTTCAACGTTTCTGTTTTGTGTCAGCTTCCCCCAAAATGTGCAACAACAGCAACATACGCAACAGCAACCTCAACTGTAACTGTAACAATAATGTAATTTGGCAACAATTGTGCTTACAACAACTATAAGAACAACAATAACAGAGTGAGTGTGGATGTGAGTTCCCTTTGCTATTGCTCGACTAGCAGATACTCTATATCACAAGTGTGTGTATCGATAAGTTATCGAGATAATGATGCGTATGGTGTATGAATACTTGTAAGAGAAGAACAGCCGTTCGAATTTTAGGCAGATTTGCTTAAATTCAGGGCGACTTTTTTCTAGTTGATACCCAAAGAGACAAAGATGTCTGCTTCAATGCATTAGCAATTCAAAGATGCTCTGCAAATGTACACAAAAATATCACAAAAAGAATTAATTATCTTTTTCTACGCTGGCAATTGGGAAATATCGAAAAGTGTCCTAGAATTGTTATTCACTCGAGTTAATGGCTGCAAAGCTTTTTTTGTATTCCAATTTAAAGTCTCTAGTCTCGTGGATGACTAAATCGACCCGTCTGTTAATGTTGATAAAGAATATATATACCCTATGGAGTCGAAGATGCTTCCTTCATCACATCATTTCATTGTCCACTTGAAATATAAAATATCCATTTTAAAAAGTAACCTACAAATAATTATATATATTTTAATCAATTTGAATGTATACATTTATAAGCTAATTCATGTATTTAACTTTGTTTTTACAGGTAAGCCTACCATTGGATGTACTTCGAACATGCCTTCAACAGTGTGTTATTAATTGGCAAGTAAACAATTTTAAATCGTATTTAAGTAACTATTTTTGAGCTTTAGAATATTTATATACATTTTTCAACGGAACTTAAAGCAGGCATTACTTCTAAAACTTATTTAGCTATTCACAACTCAAGTGATTATTTATTTTGTCTTTACTTTTATATAGTTTATATCAATCTGAAATAAATGTAACTAGTCAGAGTTCAAGTGATTATTAATATCAAGCCGTACTTTATTCAGATCTTAAATATATTTACCTACTCTCAACTCAAGTGATTATTCATTATTATTCGAGCTGTACTTTATTCAAATCTACTTGTGGATCTCAATAATTTATGCAGACACTTAAAATGCCATTGTGGCACATCTATTAAGCACTGCTCTTTATGATAAAGATATCCTATATAAGTATATATTTTGTACAACAAAAATGCAAATATTGTAAGCAGGCAGCTTAGCACTGCAGGGAACGAAGGCAACCCAAAGAGATTCACGTGAAGCCAAGTAAAAATAAGCCCAGGCGTTTATCCTTGGCATTTAGAGGTGCAGATGCTGCTCCTGTTTGTTGTTGTTTGTTATTGTGGTTGTTGTTGTTGTGTTGTGTTTAAGAGACAAGTGCGCAACCCTTATGCCCTTCCCACACCCCATCACCCCCTGCACAAAGGATGCCAGGCAATCGAGATAAAAGTGGCCGCAGTGTTGCATACTTTAGGCGGCAGCTTGATTATGTCTCGAGTCACTCCACAAAAAAGAAATTAATTAATTTTTAAGCGTAATTAAATGCAAAGCAGCACTTGGTCTCCAACACGGCTTAAGCACCGAGCTCTCTATCTCTCTCACTCACTCTTGCTCTCTCCCTCTCTTTTTGGTTGCTCTCTCGCCTTGTTGTTTGCTGTCCAAGAGCGGCCAAGGCTGTGATGATGGCACAAGGACACCAACTGCGAAAACCTCCTCCCACAAAAGGAGAACAGTCCCAAAAAATCCGAATTTTAAATACACTTGCGGAATGAGTTGTAAATTGGCACTGAATTTTACATCTTACATCTGGAGATGCAAATATGCTCTGAAAATCTCAAAAGGGATTTATTTATTTATGTTTTGTTTTCTGACTGGCTGGCAATTAGCAAAAATATCGAAAAGTGCCCAAGAATTGTTATTCACTCGAGCGCCGTTAATGGCTGGAAAGCTCTTTAACCTTTTTCGGTTTGTTTGCGTTTGGCTTTCTTTTTGGCCAAAAAAGGTTCGAAAAGGTTGTCTAAAAAGTCAAAGTTGACAATTTTTAGGCAATGACTGTGTTCCTCTCTTATTATTTTTTGAGTTTTTATGATAATATCACAAAGTTTTGGATGATTTTTGTAGAATCCTTCCTTGAGGATTTCAAAAATCTGACAAAATTTATTAACATATTCTGTTAATCGTTGAATTTTAGTTCGTATAATGGAACCTGTGATCCTGGCAAGTAGTTTAATTAATATATACCCATATGGATTTCTATCTTGAGAATCAATATACCCTCTCTGCTCATTTGTATTGTGTGGAGAGTATAATAAAGTTTCCTCTAATTCGCATACAAAATGTTGTTTGGATGGTTTTCGTTTCGTTGGCGGCTTTTTCGTTTGCCTTTCTGGTCAATTTCACTTTTATGCTTGGCAGTCATCAGCTAAATGCTTCTACTTCGAACCGAATGTCTACACGCTAACTACATAAATATAACGGTACATACACTATACAAGTTTATGTATTTATAAATATATACTTATATATTTACAGTACGTTTTGTTTGTATATACATTCTAGACAATATTTACGCGTTGGTTATTTTTAGGCGCGTGTACACAAAAACAATTACGTTGACGTCGCCGTTGCAGTCGCAGTCGCAGTCGCAGTTGGCGCCGCTGTCGCTGCTGACGTTGAGGCTTTAATTGCGGGTCTGCTCATGAATATTCAGCACTGGATTTGGTTCCATTTCCACTTCCACGTTGTTGGCAAGATAACAATATTAATAAGCAGCAGTGGCAGACAAAATTCAACCCATAAGCTTGCCACACACACAAGCAAATACACACATACATATATACCTCTAATATATATATGTATATATCTTAAAGCAACAAAATTGGGCATTGACTTATTGACTTTTGTCTAATTTTGGTATCACTAAAGCAAATATAATTTGTATGCCCTTGTGGAGAATAACTTGTCATGAAGTGTGTGGCACAGAGAAGGATGTGGCATATATATATATTATATGTTTGTCTTTATTTGTTGATCAGCATGAATAGCCATGTCTGTATATGCAGCTAGTCCTGCTGATAAAACTTGTTAAATATCCTTTGATTTTGCTACAGGCAGTAAATAATTCGTAGCTGATCAGATTGGTTTCTTGGTGTATATGTAGAATCTCTGATTTAGTTATGAATATATATATGATATTTATACATATATACACATATTGATGTACAGATATGCAGGCTTAGATTATTATTGAACTGGTTCATCACTTTCATATTTATCTGCAAGCGTATCTACGACGTGTCTTAGATCACCCATTTTACTCATTATTATTCAATTATAGTTTATGTTGAGCTTAGAGCCAAGTCTTTAATCGATGAAAGCAATACCTCCCAAATTTAGTGGTTTTCCCAAAGTTTGGCAACTTTTATTGTTAACTTCAAGCTGAACTAAAACTTGCCACAACAAAACTTTTGTTATCTGAAACTTTATCTATATCTAAGAGCTAAGTAATGAAATTAGAAAATAGTAATGAAATTAGCTCTCTGGTTTTCAGGGTGTAGCAACAACTGATCTATCAGTTATATGTTTGCATATGAATTCTGATTGGTTGTTGTTCTCAGCTGCTGTGCTTCATTAGTAGTAGCTGACCCAATATGCAGGCCACATTGCCGCATTGCCAGCTTGCCACATGCCGCACAATTCAATTTATGCCAATGTCATGCGCTGTGTGTATGTGTCTGGTGTGTTGTGTGTGTGTGTGTGTGTGTATTTGTGTGTGTGCTTGTGTGTGTTATGTCAATAACTGTTTTAAGTTAATTAATCAAAGCCGAGGCAATTTTTGCAAGCGCTGCGGTCGCTTTGGCCAACTGCCCAATGCTCATTTGAATTTTTATGGTCGGAGGGGAGGAATTTGTGGGCGGGGCGACAATTTGAAGTCTTCTTTTTGAGGCGCTTTGACGTGTGCCACAGTTCGCGGCTGATGTGGGTCCCTTAGCTCCTCAAATGTTCAAGAAAATCACGAAAATTCGGCAATCGTTTGCCAGGTGAATTTAAAGGCATTAAACCATGTAAAAGAGTTTAATGATGCTGTGGAAAGCAAAGTAAATAAATATAAGACAGAAGAAAGCATCTGCAAGCTAATGAATTATATATATTCTTGATCAGCAACAAGAGCTGAGTCGATTTAGCCATGTACACATGTCTGTCCCTCCTCTGAGCTGGAGACTTTAAATTTGCAAGATTAAACAAATTTAATGTTATCGATAGCTGCGTCCATTTAGCGAGTATCGATACAAATCGATTGTCAATAACAATGGCCTTTCAATTAACTTAAATATAGCCAGACATACTATTAATTATTAACTAATTATTAACTAATTAACTGCATTGAGATCGAATGAGAACCAAAGATTTTCATCTAGGTGCAGCGTATCTCGCAGTCAAGCTCTCTTGACTACAATGTTCTATCTTGTTTTTTGCTGTGTACTTTGCAATTTTACACAATTCTTTTGTTTGCGGAAAATGAAAACAAGAAAAAGAAAGAAACGAAAATGGAAAAGAAAATTCGCACACGTTTCTGTGTAATTTAAACGCAATTAGCTTTTCGGCACATTTGTAAACAATTTGCAGTTGGCCTTAAGATTTGCCACAAATTTGTTGATATTTTCTATCGATGTTGTTGTTGTTGTTGTTGCTACTGTTTCAGTGTTCAGTTTTGCATGCTGATTGCAACACTTGAATGCGTGTTGCAAGCGAGAATGCAACTGATTCTGTTGGCATTTCTCTGTTACTGTTTTAGTTTTCTGTTTGGGGTCAAGAAGAGAAACAGAAGAAGAAGAAGAGGTCTGCTCGAAAAAGTGTGTATGACACACACGCGACACAATTGTGTCCTTGCAAGGACACACGCCAAACGTCTTCGTCCTGCTGCTGCTGCTGCTGTGAAAATATTGATCCATTTTCTTGCGTTTTTTTTTTAAAAGCTTTCAAAGAGGGTGGGGAGGAAGGGGCAGGGGAAGGGGGCTTGCAACCAACCCGGGCAATGTCTCTGCATGTCCTTTGCACACAACAATTTATGAATTGCGCCTTCGTCTGTTTGTCTAGCACTGTGCGTGTGTGTGTTGGTGTGTGTCCTGCCTGCGGCTGCGTCTTTGCAGCCAGAGTGGGGCACACATTGCGTATACGCCGTGTTTTTATTGATTGCCTGCCAAACGTTCACATTCACATTCACCATTTGCCTCTTCCCGTTAACATTGCGCATATCCTTTAACTGCTCGTATTTGCTGAAAGCATACGCAATTTACTTTAAAAATTCGCTAAGCGTTATTTGAAACAAGTGACTTGAAAACGCTCGA